>SNQJ01S0105089.1:0-14761 GCA_010110895.2 Picea sitchensis
GAGGTCGACCCTTCCAATGGTCAACCTCTCAAACTGTAATTCGCCTATAAATACCACCATTAGTGGTAATACCACAATTTTTTTTTTCAGAAGACATTTCATTGTGTATTTCATACGTTTTTGCAAACTTATGTTCAGACTGCGTTTTTTTAATTAATGATAGAGCCGTGTTGATTTGAGCCCGTGTTTCACTGTTGAAGAGTAGCCACGAACTGCTGGGGGGACCACCAATGGTCTGGGTGATTGTATAGATAGATATATCGTGTGTTTTATTTTCTTAGTTAGAATTCCTATTTGTTTCCTTGTTGTATGCATTTTTCAGTTTCAGTTACTATACATGTTAATTATAAATTGATTATCTAATTTGTCTTTCTTTAAATTGTAGATTGAGTATAGGAGATGGTTTTTATCATGTCATGTCCCTTCTTTCTTAGCTATGAATCATCCTGCAGGATACTAGTTTAAATAGTTGTATTGAAATATTAATTAGTTACTTTGGTTTTGGTAACTAAAACAAAGCATTAACTTAAAACAAACTATTAGTTTAATATTGTTTGCAAGCTTTGATAGATTAGTTGTTTCAAGTTTTGATAGATTTAATTGAGATAGATTTAATTGCCATTCCAATTGTTCTTTGTAGATCTATTTTGTTTATTTATTTTTCCTTGGTATGATAGGATACAAATAGATTTTTCATTATGCTCTCTAAAAACGTTTTAGTTGATTTTGGATACGATTCTCAATGATAGTTTAGTTCATTTTAGATTTTGAATTTTAATGAAATCTCAGTTATAAATTTGAGTTGTAGGTTTGCACATAGTGTTTTTATTGTCATTTTAAGAATGAATTTGAATTAAGATTTGTAATTAAGTGTTAAACTATGAGTTTATGGATTTGCTTGAGTTAGTGATTTTAATAGAGTACTTTCCATCAGTTATGTAATAGAGTGAATGATTGATGTTGAATCTTTTCATAGAGAGTTTTGATTTAAGAATAGAGTTCACTATGAAGAATTTAGTTTTAACAATAGTTTTCTTTATGAGTTCACTACCTATGAACATAGGTTGTTTTTATTTGTTCACTTAAAATAATGAATTTATCATTCCTAGTTGTAGATTACTTTGTGAATTTAAAGTAAAGGTCTTCATTCTTTGAGTTTATTGGCATTAGATTAGATTAGGTGAGGCGGGGCTAGATTAGAGCTCTAGACCTACATATACAATGCTGGCACCTCGAAGCTTACGAGCCCCGGTTTGACAATTTAATGTCGAATTAGATAACATATATTTACTCGACATTTTTGGCGCCGTTGTCAGGGAGGTGCTAAAGGGATTAGAGATTAGGTAGGGAGGTTGCCTTTAATTACACAACACGGGGGAGGAGAAAATTTAAGACGAGAGGTAAGAACCTACGCATCCATTTTAATGGGTCGCTCCAAAGCCTTGTTGTTCCCTTTCTACAAGAGTGTTTACTTTTTCTACAAGTTTTCTTACTTTTCTTAGTTTGTTTACTTTTTTCAGTTTGTTTAATTTCTTGCAATTTAATTTCCCGCAAGTGTGCTTTATTTCCTGCATAGTGTGATTACTTTTTTGAAATTTACTTTCCTACAACCATGCTTTCTTTCCTGCACAATGTGTTTACTTTCCCGCAATTTAGTTTTCCTGCCAGTGTGCTTATTTTACTGCAAGAGTGTTTTCTTTTATGTAAGTTTTATTTATTTCATGCAAGTGTGCTTCCCTTTCGCAAAGTGTATTTATTTTTCCTTCCAGTGTGTTTACTTTCATACACGTGTGAGTTTGATTTCATTCCTGCAATTGTATTTTATTTTATGCTTTGATTTCTTTCCTGTAAGTGTGATTTATTTTATGCAAGTGTGGTGTGTTTGGTTTGCACAAATCTATTTTAAATATGTCTTTTAGGTAGTTTTGATTAAAAACTTTAAAAAATTCTATAATAATAAAAATATTTTGGATGTTTTAAACCCTAGACACTAATCCTTGTGTGAGGTAGGAACCATCAACCAACAAAATGGATTCGAAGGTAACCATTAGTTTGGAATAAATCTCTCAAATCCTAGCAGTAGCTGGGATTTCTTCTTTTCAGGAAGGACACATCTTGACAATAGTCAAGAACTTGTCTACCTATCCGGAAATATTAGAAGAATCAAGGTCATATGAGCTAAAAAATGATTTTCCTTGTCAAACTGCGAAGGAAGTTGAAATATTATGGACTACATCTGGTGGAGAGCAATCACTAAGACATGAGATTGAGGAGTTCTCAACATCCATCTCAATAGATCCTTTATGTACTTCAGAAATCAATCATCCAGAAGAAGAGGATCTGCATAGCATGATGAAAGAGATCACACAAATTATTGTTGATGAACATCAAGATTACATAGAAATTTGGTTTCAAGAGGTCATCAGGTCACAATACTATTCTCTTCTTCAACACCTTCTGATGCCAAAACAAGTAGGTTGGTTGGTTATTCATATCTAGGTAATCACTGCGATAATTTTTGCATATGCGGATATGGGTATGTTTCTTATCTTGCTTCGCACATGATTACATTGGAAAAGTTCTTACACTTGAATAACGATTTTTCTTTCTTTTTAGGTAGGGTAGGATAGCAAATAAAAACTGCATGTTGTTAGCTTAGCTTAAAGTCTAATGCAACCTCATTTTACATTTTCTTTTTAATAAAAGAACTATGAGATAAGTGTTCATGTGACTTGATCTCATTGATCTCATCTGTTTTTGATATTTTAGAGTGTGGTTTTTGAGAGACAATTCTAGAGATTTCTGTAGGTATTTATTTCACCACGAGTAGACAATTTCAAGGAGACAAAAGGGAAGTATTTTCCTTCAAAACTATCTCTATATTTGAACCTTGTTGTCTGCTAAGCATCAATTGAATAATGACTTGATGTAATTAGCCATATTTTTGCAAACATTTCTATATTATTTTCCTCAAGGCATCTTTAATGGTAGTTTCTCTTAACCTCCACCACTAGAGGAGATAAGGAAGTGATACCTTGACTATGAAGCTTAGAGGTTACTCGTACAATTTCCCCAAGAACCCTGATTAGGTGAGTAAAGTATCTTTATTAAAGAGTAGCAAGAAGGCCTGATTAGCGGTTAGCCATGGAAACATCACAATAACTTAAAAAAAGAAGAAAGTGAGTTGCGCCTAAAGATACCTTTTTGTTCTTTCCCAATGGTACCATCCACTACACACTAAAAATTCTTGATTATACCATATTTTTAGATAGGATACGCCCACTTAAGTACCCCTTACATGAGGACAATACCTAAGGAATACATAAAGGAGAGTCATCCTCTAACATAAATACCATCCCATTCTAAAAAATAACGAGAATTTTTTTTCAGAGTTGTCTCCCCATATTCTTGCACAAAGAAATATTTATATTAAAATCTTAAAAGATCGTGGACCCGTCTTTGAGGGTGTAAGAGGTTAACCCACTGGGATACTGTTCAGGTCTACTAACAATGGGTATTGGCCTGTCGTATGACTAGGTAAACCCATCAGAGTACTGAACATGCTTGCTGGCAGTAGGGCATTCTACCTAGCGAGGATGATAATCTGACAAAAAAATAACAAATAAGATTCCTAAATATTAAACTTGTCCTGATGTACGACATTACTTGTAGACAAAGATAACAAGAAGTATGCATGGTTAAGCTAAGTTCAATTAAATCCATAAATCTGCCATTGGGAACTAACTTTAAGACTATCTTAAGACTCTCTCGCCTACCTCTTCTTAACTATATGTAGGATATTTTGTCCTATAGGTGGGGACATATTCTAACTGTCTCATCATATTGATATGTGGAATTTATATCTACACTTAAACAAGCTGTAAATCTTAGGCTATTGGGAGAATTGACTGGTTCCCTATATTTTTTATTGTGAGGTGTCACAATACTTAGGAGTGGGGGAGGGGTTTCATGAGATGACAAATGATAAATAATGCCTATCTATAATCCATGAGAATAGGAAGTAGAATCTTTCTAAAAATTCTGTTATATTATTTTCACGATATTCTGGGCTATTATATCAACACTTATTTTTATTGAAATGCTAAAATATATACCACTGACATCACTGTGTGTTATAATCCTACTGTACATTTCTTCGAAAGACTACTTAATTGGTTCTTTGTGTCAATTACATACTGTTAAAATATTCACTACATATTTGTGTTACACATAATGACAAAGGTAACCACAAACCAATATTTTGATATGGTAGCTAGCCCTACCAAATTAGAGAGGGCTCTCTCTATGATCACAATCAATAAGGTGACTGGAGAAGGAAAACTATATTAGGCTAGGTATTTAGTTCAGTGTGGTTTTGATTTGGAGTTTGTTGAATGAGAATCTAGGTCTAGGGAGCTAGGCCAGGTTTTCCAAAATATGAGTTGCAAAGATATAATGGGGCAAGGTAGGTATACTCAGTAGAATTTATGATTTGTCATTGTGTATAGGGTAGATGAGGTGAGTTTAAAAATGGACATGAGATCATGAATCCATTCATCAGAAGAAGGTGTAACATAACATGACAATTTCATCCAAAACATAGCAAATAACTTTGAATTCTTATTATAAACTTATGAAACAATCCTAGGAAAGGATGGAAATGGCAACAAATTATAGCAGAAGAGCAACAACTTTGGAGGGTGATTTGGAGGCCTTCCTCGATGAGTGTTTTTAATGAAAAATTTATGAATTGAAAGATGAATATGTCCTATACACCCCGAAATCACTAATCCAAGCAAAAACCTACATCTAACCCCTTTAAAATTGATTCGAAAACAAATTGTCCAAAAGCGCAACGACTATGACAAAAGCACAAAGAAAAAATAGGGGTCAAATATGGAGCGATAACGTTTTAAACATAACACATTTTACAAAATGGGGAGAGGTTTTTGTATATAAGGTTGTTTTTAAGACAAAACTCTCTAAGTTTTGTGAAAGTAATTCCCATGTTCTTGTAAAATGTTCCACAAACGAATGACTAAAACATGCAATTAAATTGGAGAATTTGATTTTCTAAAATAGGCCTCCAAGAAAGTTGAATATATCCCACTATATGATACCTGTGAAAATAATTAAGGAGTTTATTATTATTTTTTATATCCTTAGAAAAAAACTCCTTTGGTTTTCCAAAATTCATCTTTATTTGGTCAGAAACCTCTTTTGAAAATGATGACCAAAAATAGGCAATTAAATTGGAGAATTTGATTTTCTGAAATAGGCCTCCACTAAATTTGAATATCTCCCACTATATGATACCTGTGTAAAATATAAAGGAATTTATTATGATTTTGTATGTCCTTAAAAGAAACGTCCTTTGGTTTTCCAAAATTCATCTTTATTTGGTCAAAAACCTCTTTTGAAAATGATGACCAAGAAAAGGCAATTAAATTGGAGAATTTGATTTTCTAAAATAGGCCTCCAATAAATTTGAATATTCCCCACTGTATGATACCTTTGTAAAAAATGAAGGAGGTTATTATGATTTGGTATGTCCTTAGAAAAACCATCCTTTAGTTTTGCAAAATTCATCTTTATTTTGTCAAAAACATCTTTTGAAAATGATGACGAAAAACAAAGTCAAAAGCACAGTGTGGTCTTGTTGAACACTTTTGAGTGACTTTTCTTGATCCATATTCTGATGTAGTAGTGATTGGCCATGTGTCTCTGAAGCTTGATGTCCCTGTTGGCCTTTTTCAGGAGCATCTCTAGGTGTTCATTGACTCTACCAAGACAATACTCTTCATCCTTTCCAAATTCTGTTGCAATGGAGCCTTCAATGTCTTGTTTACATAGTGGAGGAGATGGCTCAAGACTCATTTGACAATAGAAAGACATGTCAAATTTTATTTGAAAATATAAACATTTGACCTAGGACCCCAAACAATAACCTTGAAATATTACATTTGATCACTGGCGACTACTGTACTCTAACAGACTCCAAACCCTCCAACTCAAATTATCTCTCTGTATGATCAAAAGGCCAATAAAATTGTTGATTCCCCTTTAGCCTCATCGGGCAAGAAAACCAAAAATCTTGCTGACAATTCTCCAATTCCCTCAACACCGATCCTCAATATAAGAAATTACAAGATGCATTTCAATAATATTTTCCTTCAGTCCCTACAAATAGAAGAGGATCCCATCAATTCAAAGGAGAATCTTTTCGAAAAAGTACCCAAAGTGCAAGTGGAAATCCTAATGTAAAAACCCCAAGCACTTCAGATCCTATACAAGTATCTTCTGATCTTGAAATACCCCATAAAATACTTAGGGAAGTTTTTTCATAAGAGTTGGAGCTTGATAGAGAAGTAAAATATGAACCTATTCCATCTCATAAACCCTCTGTTAATCTTACCTCGCAGATGCCTACACTAGTTTCCAAAGCTAATAGATCCTCTACATCCATCAAGGGATCCAGGACCTCCTCTAAGACATTTGATCATCCTCCCGTTATTGAAAAATTACAACAAAAAAATGTCTAGTTGCTGCAACAGTTAGAAGAGCGAAAGACTATGGATAGGCATCTCCACCATGATAATGCGGTATTAAAAGAAAAAGTGAATTCCCTCCAACTATTGGTTGATCAAATGACCAATGACAATCATATCCTCTGGGAATAATTGAAACATCACAAGAGGGCCAAGACAAAGTCTTCAGGACAAGAAGCTTCTAAAGCTAATCCACCCCCTCCTCAACAAGTCTAGTCATGTTGGGTAATTCATTTTTGTTTGCAGTGGGACCTGCAAATCCTTAGGCGTGGGGGTAATGTTGGGCTCATATTTTGATTGTTTTGTTGCGATGTTTGAATCCTTTTTTCATCTGTATTATATATTTATTGACCATTTTGAATGATTTTTCAAAGGATTTTGTATCAATTCATCATGGATTTATAACATGTATGTGTAATCAATGTTTTGCAATGGTTTTGACTTAAATTATGTTCGATTTAATGTTTATAAGGATCTAATGCATGATATTTGTGTAATAGGGAGAATTCATAGTCTAATATTGCATCCGGTAGCTCGTCTGACACTTCATCCAGCACCCCATATGCTACGTGATCCGACACTCCATCTGGCACGCAATCCAACACTCGGAGCATAGGCGAGTTGGAAGTTGGTACATTGGCAGCTTGTGATGGGAGAATCAACGACCTGGGTTTTGTGCCCCCTTGTGGCCTCCAACTACTAAGCTCATGACATCTTAGATTAGGCAGTTATGCTAATTGCTGAGTGGCTCATAGAGTTTCTAGAAGCCGAAGCTGTTAGAAGACATTTAATGGAAATCGTCATTTTTAGAGGGGGTTGACCCTTCTAGTGGTCAACCTCTCGAATTGTAATTCACCTATAAATACCACAAGTAGTGGCAAGACCACATAAATAATTTTCAGAAGACATTCCATTGTGTATTTCAGACATTTTTGCAAACTTATGTTCAGACTACGCTTTTTTAATTAATGACATAATTGTGTTGATTTGAGCCTATGTTTCGTTGTTGAAGATTAGCCACGGCCTACTGGGGGGCCTACTAGTGGTATGGGTGACTGTATAGATATATCATGTGTTTTATTTTCTTAGTTAGAACTCCTATTTGTTTCCTTGATGTATGCATTTTTCAGTTTCAGTTACTGTACATGTTAATTATAAATTGATTATCTAATTTGTCTTTTTTAAAATTGCAGATTGCTTATAGGAGCTGGTTATTTATCATGTTGCGTCTCTTCTTTCTTAGCTATGAATCATCCTACACGATACTAGTTTAAATAGTTGTACTGAAATCTTAATTAGTTACTTTGGTTTTGGTAACTAAAACAAAGCATTAACTTAAAACAAAGTATTAGTTTCAGATTGTTTGCAATCTTTGATAGATTAGTTGTTTCAAGTTTTGATAGCTTTAATTGAGATAGATTTAATTTCCATTCCAATTGTTCTTTGTAGATCTATTTTGTTTATTGATTTTGCCTTAGTATGATAGGATAGAAATAGATTTTGTATTATGATCTCTAAAAGCATTTTAGTTGATTTTGGATATGATTCTTAATGATAGTTTAGTTCATTTTAGATTATGAATTTTAATGAAGCCTCAGTTATAAATTTGAGTTGTAGGTTTGCACATATTGTTTTTATTTTTCTTTTAAGTATGAATTTGAATTAAGATTTTTAATTAAGTGTAAAATTATGAGTTTATGAGTTTATGGCTTTGCTTGAGTTAGTGATTTTAATAGAGTACTTTCCAACAGTTATGTAATAGAGTGAATGATTGATGTTGAATCTTTTCATAGTGAGTTTTTCTTTAAGAATAGATTTCACTATGAAGAATTGATTTTTAATGATAGTTTGCTTTATGATTTCACTTCCCATGAACACAGGTTGTTTTTATTTGTTCACTTAAAATAATGAATTTATCATTCCTAGTTGTATATTAATTTGTAAATTTAAAGTAAAGGTCTTCATTATTTGATTTTATTGACATTAGATTATATTAGGCGAGGCTAGGGTAGATTAGAGATATAGGCCTGCATATACAATGCTGGCACCTCAAAGCTTACGAGCCCCGGGTTGACAATTTAATGTCGAATTAGTGTTATCGATATTTCATGTAAAAGGGGTCAAAGCACAAAAGAATGGGTTAAAACCCACTTGTCCAAGGTTTCAGATGATAATCCGCCCAAGATAAGTCACGAGCAAGTCCGAGCGATCCAGATTTGAGCGCTCGGATCAACGGCGCATACTGGATTCCGGACCCCCCCCCGCCTTTGTACCTTTAAGCGGAGGGGAGGGGGGTCCGGAATCGGGGGCGCACCTCTCCGATGGCTCAGATCAGCATGCCCGGATCAACAACGATGAAGACCATTCCGGACCCCCCCCGTCTTTCTACCTTTAAGCGGACGGGGGGGGGTCCGGAATTGCGGGTGCAGTTTTTCGATGGCTACGATTGAGGAGCCCGGATCAATGGCTCCTGAGCAGCCTCATCCTCCTCAGCCACCTGGTCTTTAACTCACGCGGGCCCTTCTCCTGTCATGTCATCTTCCTTTCCACCTTTCTCCTGCCGCCATGTGTCATCGTTCCCCCCTCTCTCACTCATCCACACGGCCTTTTCCCGTCTCATCATCCACTCACCGCCCGCCACGTGTCCCGTTCTTTTCCACGTCAGCCTTTCACCAAAGGGTGAATTCCTTATCTCTCATCTCCCTTCCTTCCTCCTGAGGTTTTCCGCCACAAATCATCCTCCGTCACCCTTCTCACACCTCGCCACTTCTCCCACGTCCTGGTAATCTGACACCATTACTCCTATCATACGCCCCCTTTTCCGCACTGGCCTCCACGCCCACCCGTCCTTCCAGCTGTTCAATGTTTTGAGGTGGCAGCGCGAGGAGTCTTCCATATCCTGAAATGCTGAGTTGGTTGGGTCGTTCTCAATCCCAAGAAGCAGTTACTGAAGCGGTTGGTGGTAGTTAGACATCGTCTCCGCCATAATGGGGACGTCCTGCAATGAATTAAAGGCACGTCGATTCGCCGATATAACTGTCAGAAGATCGATCGCGTTTTCCATAAGTTGCACGATTATTCAAAGATTGCGGCTGCAGAGTGTCAGAATCCATGCAGATGCAAAGCCTTCAATGCAATTTCTTGATTCCGCTGCTATTGTTGTTTTGAGTATATGTAGGCATTTTTTCCATTTTTGTATCTATCGATGGTAGAGCTAAGCTCCCGACTGTAAAGTTTCAACAAGCATTCTGGTTTCCTGGTTATGCCTCTGTGTTTGGGATTTCTTGGTTTATAACAAACAATTCTTCTCTTTCCATCTGTGTTTCATCTTATGCTGGAGCGTCCACATTCGAAGGATTCGCGTGGACGGAACAATCTTGTTATGATAAAGGATTTGTTGTGACATTGTTGTGCCCTCTGGTATCTGTATTTGAATGTAAAAGGATTTTATGTTCGAATGCTTTCTTCTCTAGTCTGTCACAAACCGGATGACTGTGATAGACTGTCGCATTTTTCTCAAGCAAGTCTTCCACCTACTCACCCTTTTACTACAACTTACTGTTTGGAGTTTATCAAGACCTCACTCGTCATGCATGCTTGGTCTGGTTTCTGAGTTGATATGATGTTGTTCTGAGTTTTCATCCATTTGATCAACCTTTAAAACACATCGTGACATTAAACTGATGGGCGTCGGGCTCTGCTCCTGCAAGCAATCCAGGAGTGACCTCCGACCACCAACATTTCTGGCGCCGTTGTCGGGGACGAAGTTGAATATTTTCCCTGGGAGTGAACGACAAAGATTAAGTTGATTCTGAAGGTGCATCAGATATCAGAACTTGAATATTGCTACTGTGCACCTGGCGACTCCACTGTGATGACTCCGCTGGGGAGAACATGTTCTATCAACTGTGGCTTCGAGAGGCAGACACACGAGGTCTAATCCACACATGCCTTTAGCTACACCTGAAGCTGACTCGGAAGCGGTGCGCAGAAAGGGAAAGATCTCTGCGAAAGGATTTTCCATCGCTGAAATAGGTAATGCGCCTTCCCCTTCTGTGAGAACTCCATTGTCTTATTGTCAGTTTCCTAGTCGTCCTTCCTCTGAGGTTCCTCATTTTCTTAATTTTGGGAGTGTTCCTGCTGAGTTTTCTCCTCCTGGCCTAGTATCAGAAGGAGAGATCCTTGTCACTCCCCCCTCCTTGAAAGTTGTGCCTCAATACAGACCTCTGGTCTCAGAAGATTTCACCACCCCTCCTGTTATTACTACTATTGCGCAGAAAGAGGCATCTTCGCATTCAACTCCCTTCGACCTCTCTCTGTTTTTCCCATCTTCTCCTGTGAGAACCTTTGTTCCAACATCTCCCATTCATAATCCTTCTCCTCCCAGTTCTCCCTTACCTAATATCCCTATGGCTAGTGCTAATCCCCCTCCAAATAGAATGGATGCCATAGTCGCTGCTAGATATGCTCCTTTAGTCCTACCTCATCCTATGAATCCTCTCCCTGCTGGAGATTACTTGAAGTACATGCCCAAGTTCACTGGGGAAGGGGACATAACTGCAGAAGAGCACTTGGCTACTTTTTATAGTTATGCAGACAACCTCAATATTGAGAATAAATATGTCTGGATGAGAGTCTTTGTCCAGAGCTTGGATGGTGAGGTTAGAAAGTGGTTTAGGGGGCTGGCTCCTGGGTCTATTGCTGGAATTGAGGAACTGGATAATGTTTTCCTGAGGCAGTGGGGGGATAGGAAAGATTACATATATTACATGAATGAGTTTGGGTCTCTGAAGAAGCAGGAAGGAGAGTCTGTCTCTGACTTCTCCAAAAGGTTCAATAAGATGTACAATAAGATTCCTGCAGAAATTAAACCCTCAGAGGCCTCTACTCAAATTTCTTATGCTGGTGCTTTTGACCCAGACTTCTGTCTCCTATTAAGAGAAATAAGAGCCACCTCCTTAGCTCATATGCAAGATGCAGCTATAGAGGTAGAATCCAATATACTAGCAGCTGACAGACTGAGAAATAGAGTTGACACGGACAGAAGAAAAGGAAAATCAGAAGTCTCGGTTTCTGGCTCCAACATTTCCGGCCCATCACTGCCCCACCCTCAAGTAAATGAGCTGAAGCAGCTGGTGAACTTTCTGAGAGAAGAGATGGAGAGATTGAAGGTGGAAAGGAAACAAATGAACAAGGGCCCTCAGAACACTGAGAACAGAGCAGGTTTTAGAAGACCAAACAATTTTGCTCCCCCAGCTATGCATAGAGAGAAAGAAAGAGACAGGGATGACCAAAGAGTTCAGGATCCCTTCCAGCACAATTTTGTGGCTGAGGAAGAAGAAGCAAAGGAAGACGAGCCTGAGCATAAAATCCACTCTGTAGAAGTCACTCCTCCTTTCCCTCATTTGACTCGGTCATCATACGAGGAGTCTCTCATGAACGGTCAGATAAATGAATTGAGCAAGGGAGACAAAGCTGGTGGTGGCCGAGGCAGGTATAACGTGAGATCTGACAAGAGGGAAGCAACACCTGATATCCCTGAGCCATCCACTAAAGAAGAGAAGCCTGCTGATGAGGTAGCAGACAACCACAGAGGTAAGAAGGCCCAGCTCCCCTCCCCTATTATTCAAATTCATGCTCCCAAAATTAGAGAAATTCCTAAGTCTACATCTTCTTTTAATTTCGAGCATGAGATCCAAAAGATAAGAATTCCCGTGCCCCTCATTGAGCTAATTAAACATGGTGAATTCAAAAAACGCTTCTCCGGCCTTTTGAAATCTGAAGCCTCAAGCCCTTCCACATACTTTATAAACCTCCAAGATGAAAGGCCTACAGTCGTACTAGGTCCTATGGTAGAATACAGAGATGATTCATCCCCACCTTTCTACACCTCCCTGAACATACATGACAAAGTGCTGCATAATTTCTTAATGGATTCAAGGGCCTGCCACAACCTCATGCCTAAAGCTGTCATGGAAGAATTAGGACTAGAAGTCACCCGAGCCTATCATGACCTCTATTCCTTTGATTCCAGGAGGGTACAATGTTTGGGAGTCATCAAGGACCTGGCAGTCTCCTTGTTTCAGCTGCCCATGAAGAGTATGATTATGGATATTGTGGTAGTTGATGTTCCCCCCAAGTTTGGCATGTTGTTGTCAAGGTCTTGGATTAAAAGACTTGGAGGGACGTTACAAATGGATCTCATGTATGCCACCATTCCAGTCTTTGGAGGAGAACATAGGAGATTGTACAGGGAAGCCCAGCTAGCCTGCATTGTTAGTGATGAAGCAAACCCCACTAATCATCCTATCTATGCCTTGGACACTGACTTAGGATCTAGCTTGTTGTAGGTCACTGATAAGCCTGAGACCCCTTTACAGATCAGGAAGCAACCCAGTATTAACCAAGAGTGGCCCCTTCCAACCACCTCTGTTTGGAAGATGTTTTTTGATGGAGCTTCTTCCAGTATAGGTGCAGGTGTCGGGGTAGTATTCAAATCCCCTTCTCAGGAAACCATATCACTAGCATACAAGCTGGAATTTGAAGTCACCAACAATGTGGCAGAATATGAAGCTCTGGTTCTGGGATTAAGAGCTGCAAAGGAGATGGGAATCAGGGAGATAGTTGTGTTTGGAGATGCAGAACTGATTGTCCAGCAGGTCAAAAATGTTTACCAGGCTAAGAATCCTCGACTTAAGAATTACAGGAACGAGGTATGGGACCTAGTTGATAATTCTTTCCTAGCTTTCAATATATCTTTCATTCCCAGGGAAGAAAATGCTCCAACCGACTTTCAAGCTTTCTTGACTAGTTTGTTCGAAGCTCCTGCGCTTCCCACTGATAGATCAGAGGTGGAAATAAGATACAGGCCCGCTGTACTAGACAACATCAGACATTGGAAGGTATTTGAAGACGATCAGGAGATCGAAAAGTTCCTCCAGTCCATTGATGACTTTTCTGCGTCGCACATAGATGAGGACCCTGACGAAGAGCCTGACCATCACCCTGGGGAGTTGTTAAATAAAGTTGTTGACCATCAGATTATTCAACTGCCGAGCAATCACATACCAAGAGGTCTTATCCCATTAGAAAGATTGTTCAATGGGAACGATGTGGCAGTAAAGGGCAGAGTTTCAGGTGATGATGTCGATACAGCTGAATGCAACATAGGCACACCAGAGGAGCCCAAGTTTGTCAAACTGTCAAAAAGTTTGATCGAGGAACAGAGGGTCGGATATACTAGTTTGCTGAGGGAGTTTGCTGATGTGTTCGCATGGACCTACGAAGACCTCAAGACTTACGACACATCAGTCATTGAGCACAAGATCCCACTGAAAGAGGAGGCTAGGCCATTTAAGCAGAAGCTGAGACAGATAAATCCGACGCTGCTGCCTGTCATGGAAAGGGAGGTGAAGAAGTTGTTGGATGCACAAATCATTGTCCCCTTGATATACTCCAGCTGGGTAGCCAATTTAGTCCCAGTTAGAAAGAAGAGCGGAGAAATCAGACTCTGTGTCGATTTCAAGAACCTGAACAGGAGTTCAAGGAAGGACAATTATCCCTTGCCCAACATGGAACATATACTGCAGAAGGTCACTGGTGCATCCAGGATATCCATGATTGATGGTTTCTCTAGTTACAATCAGATATCAGTCATGCTAGAGGACAGGGAAAAAACAGCTTTCACCACTCCTTGGGGCACATTCATGTATGCCAAGATGCCATTTGGGTTGATGAACGCGGGAGCAACATTTCAGCGATCCATGGACATAGCCTTCATCGGGGAGAAAGATAAGTTCGTGGTGATCTACTTAGATGACATAACAGTCTTCTCCAAGACTGACAAAGAACACCACTGCCACTTGAAGAGGGTCTTCTTGAAATGTCGCAGGTTTGGCCTTTCCCTGAATCCCAAGAAATCATTGTTTTCTATGCAAGAAGGGAAACTACTAGGCCATATAGTGTCAACAGAGGGAGTAAGAATTGACCCTAACAGGGTAGAAGCAATTCAGGCTCTGTCACTTCCCAGATCAAAAAAGGAGGTTCAGGCGTTTTTAGTAAGGATTAATTTTCTGAGGAGGTTTGTTTCAAATTTTGTTGAATTGGTGAAGCACATCACAGCCATGCTCAGGAAGGGCCACGAAATAAAATGGACTTCTGAATCCAGAGAGTCTTTTGCTCAAATAAAGAAGGCGTTGACTGGAGCACCTGTG
>SNQJ01S0105089.1:14771-27499 GCA_010110895.2 Picea sitchensis
TTTAGTTCAGCTTACCATCCGCAGACAGATGGACAAACAAAGGTGGTGAACAGGAGTCTGGGAGATTTATTGAGAAGCTTGGTGACAGAGCACCACAACAGTTGGGACCAGATACTGCCATAGGTAGAGTTTGCGTACAACGATTTAGTGAATCGGAGTACAGGAAAAATTGTGTTTCAGGTTTTGTATGGAATACAACCAAGGGGAGTTTCTGAACTCAGGGAGTCAGAACAGGCTGAGACTAGCAGCGCGAGCGCTGAGAAATTCACTGAGGCGATGTAGGAACTTCACAGTCAGGTGAAGCAGAGACTGATGAGATCAAATCAGGAGTACAAGTGCAGAGCCAATCAGTGGAAGAGACAACTTCAGTTTGAAGTTGGTGATCTCGTTCTAGCGCACTTGAGGAAAGAAAGGTTCCCGAGGGGAACATATAACAAGCTCAATATGAAGAAAATCGGGCCATGCAGAGTCCTTAGGAAGTTTGGAGAGAATGCATACGAGCTTGAATTACCGGATGGCATCGGAATATCTCCGATTTTTAATATTTCAGATTTATACCCATACAGGGCTGGAGAAGCAAGAGCTGGAATTGAGGAACTAGTGATCCAGTGGCAGAAACAGATGCCAATAGCAGAAAAGCCACAAATGGAATGCATACTAGACAAGCGAATGGGAAAGAAGACCAGGCGGAAGCAGTATTTTGAATACCTGGTAAAATGGAAGAATCACCCAGTGGAGGATGCCAGCTCGGAAAGCGAAGCAGTGATACAAAAGCATGGACAGATTTTGTAGGAGCTCATGGACAGGAGCCCATGAAAATTTTGAGCCGAGGAGTATGATGCAGGAGCATCGTTCACACATCAAGCAGGCCAACGCATGGAGCAGAAAAGACAGCTGGCCAACGCCTACAAATTTTGAATACCTTGGAAATTTGTTGCGCTGCCCTTTAAATGAAGGCATTCATAAAGAAGCGCACTTGTAATGTAAATGGACCTTGAGCGGATAAGCTCACGTCCTTAGGAAGCTGAGGCATTTAATAGTTTTAATGCTATTAGATAGGAATTTAATTGTAGATTTGATATCTTAAGAATTCAAGAGGGAAACGAGATATAGACACCCTCCTTTGTATCATTGTATTATCATCAAGCATTCAGAAGAGAAGAGCAGAGCAGAGAACTTGTGTAGAACACCCATGTACAGATTGAATTAATAGAAGGGAGTCTGGGATTCAATTTCGTGGTTTGTGTTGTTTTCTCTACGTTGATATTGTGCTCATGAATGTTTGTTTTATTTGTATGCATTTTCTTTTGAATATGCTGTGCATGTCATTTCAGAGGTTTAACTGAAGTCTAAGAGAGAAGAGGATGAGTTTCAACTGTTTCTCTGTTTGATCCGGAAGATTCCTGCATAGAGTGCAGTCGAATTCATCCGCATAGAGTGTGTTGATGGGGCTCAACAGTTAAACTCTTATCTTCATCCGCCCAGAAGTTGATTTGGTTGGTAGAGCCATACAGGGAAAGTGCAAGTAGAACTGGAAGTCTCAATTGTGAACCTGAGCAGGAAGCTAAGGACTGTTGTTGCAGGGAGTACACAGAGTCTGGAAGAGTTCAACATTTCGAGAGTTGTCGAGGGTCGAGCGTGGAAAGCACGCGTGAAGGTCATGGAGGCCAGAGTTAACAAAGCTCAGGAGAGATAGTTCCTCTGCGAATACTGTGGGAATATACCCAAGAGAGGCTCGAACAGGGAGAAGTGGTCAAGCAGAAGAAATCTTCAAGGGGGAGAATCAACGGCCAGAGTTCGTAGGATAGATTCACAGGATCCTGCTGACCGCTGGATCGTGGAGAAGCTGCGCGGGAAGTTAACCTTAGGCACAGGAAGGGACTAGCCATCAGGGTTCGGCCTTCGGCGTTTGACGAGGTGAGAGTTCATACTCGTTGAAATCGTGAGTTGCGATCTCTCGATTTAATCGGAGCCGTCGATCATTATAGGGACAGGTGGCGTGATATCCCGAGAGATCGGGACTCAGCATTCGGGACTTTCCATTGCAAAGGAATTGTGAACGGCAGAATCGTGATCACGCGATCCCCGATATACGGAGGGAGAGGTGACGTGACAGGAGGATAGCACACGTGCATCGGAGTTCGGAGTTCAGGGTTTTGTGGGGCGAGTGAATCGCAACATCAAAGGTGTCGATTTCCCGATAGGGAAAACCCCGATATACGAAGGCGTTGACCCAATCCCGTGAGTACTGAACTCACGATCTTGCGAGTACTGAACTGTGGGTATTGAGAACTCTTGGGAGGGGTTGGAAGAGWTCTTTGACTCTTCGAGCCTATGTGTGAAASAAGGTCCTGGTGGAAGCGGTCGGATCGTGAGGGTCACGRCTTGCGTCAGAAGATGTAGCAAATTATCTAGTAATAGGGAAATTACCTCAAAATTTGTCCTCTCAAGAAAAACAGAGAATCATTCAGCTAAGGGAAAATTACATGTGGCACGATGAATGTTTAGACCGCATTGGGCCTGATTTGGTGATTATAATATATGTACAGGAAGATGATATGCATGACATTCTTAAATCCTGCCATGATGGGCCATGTTGTGGGAATTTTTCCAACAAGAACAACATACAAAATATTACAGTCAGGCTATTACTAACCAACCATTTTTAATGATGCAAAGAAGTATGTGGCCAGTTGTGATGACTTCCAAAGGATGGGGAAGCCAACTTCAGCTGATGAGATGCCTCTTCAAACATAGGTAGTAATTAAACCTTTTGAAAAACGGGCATTATATTTCATATGACCAATCAACCATATGTCTAGAAGGAAAAGGTACATATTGGTTTGCGCGGATTATGTGATAAAATGGGTAGAGGCTAAATATTTGTATTCTTCAAATGAACAGTTTGTTGTTGATTTCTTGTTTGAAGAAATATTTACCCATTTTGGTGTGCCTAGAGATATAGTGACAGGCCAAGGGACCCAATTTACTTATAATATCGTCAAAGCCATCACAAAACAATTTCAGATCAAGCACCAGAAATCTACACCTTACCACCCCCAAGAAAATGGGCAAGTGGAGTCAACGAATAAGGTGATATAGTCCATTCTCATGAAAATAGTTTAGTTGCACCATAAATATTGGGCTGATAGGTTACCTGAATCCTTATGGGCTTACCGAATAGCTTGGAGAAACACCACAGGTCACACCCCCTATGAATTGGTGTATAGGAAGTAGGTGTTGTTGCCCATAGAATTTCAAGTAAAGACCTTTAGGACAACCATGCAATTGGGAATGGACCTAGATGAGGAACAAAAAAAGAGGATAATGAATTTGAATGAACTTGATGAGATTAGGCAGGATTCCCTTTAGAGAACCACACTCATTCAAGATCAAAGGGATAAATGGCATGACAAATTTATTAAGAAAAAATCATTTCAACTAGGTGGTTGGGCCCTGTTGTATGACAACAGGTTTAAAATTTTTAAATGAAAACTGTCAACCCGATGGTTGGGACCGTATGAAGTGGATATAATCTATTACAACGGTTCGGTTAAGATAAAAACCATTGATGCATATCAAAATTCATTTTTCATAAATGGGCACCGCATGAAGGTCTATCATAATCCGTTGTCTAAAGAATATTTTATCAAGCACGTTCTTTAGAGTTATGAAATGCAACTGGTAAGTGAGGGGAGTTCTTCCCCTTCTGATCCATCACTGTAAGTCTTTTTTATTTGATTCAGATTTGTACATATTTGTATATATGTGAGTTTTGTGAGTTTTGGAATTGATCTAATCATGATTTTTCTTTGTAGATTATTCATCGTAAGGAGTCTCATTGAGTTTCCTGGCAGGCATTGTTCCTGGACAATTTTTTTGAATAGTAGTAGTTAGATCTTGTTTTTATAATAACATGGAAGTATTCATAGGTTTTATGGTCTGGTTGGATTTAAATGGAAGCCTGTCAGTAGTGGAAGACTATTTAGACTAATAATTTTTGCAAAATTGGAACCTAATTTTTCATGTGTATCATTTCCAGGTTTATGTGACTACAAATTGAGGAGTTGCCAACCACAATGTAATACCTATAAGTTTCATTTGTGAAGACCACAAACGATTAGGTACCTTATCAAGTGTATCCGATACTATTTTTTATGGTACTGTCTATTCTGGTACTAAAAAAACATGTTCTGGTACCAATCCGATATTGATGCCAAAGTGATATGATATATGTCATGTACTTGACATTGTTTCCACTTCATGTAATTGGAGGTATGAGCCAATATTTTTATGTTCTTTCTATCAAAGAATAATTTAAGTCTTGTGTTGAATTGTTCTTTACTTTTATGTACACCTCCCTCCTACATTGTTATACTCACCCCTAAATGTATCATTTGTGTTATCATTTAAAAGATATATTTTCACATTCATCTCTATATGATCATGTGTGTATCTTCCTTATTACTTCATCATTCTGAAAAAAGTGATTAATAATTGAAATATCCATCGAAAAGTGGTGGCACCAGTATGTCTAATACTAACCGAGTTGATTTAACATGTTCTTATCCAAGTTTCTCTCTATAACTTTCTCTTGGGAGGTACTGATGAAAAACCTCATGTGGTGGACCACTCCTGCAAATCCTTAATGAAATTTCACGAGAATCCTAATAGGATTAATTATAGGGACCTCTTAGTCATTATCTGAGATGCTCTATTATGCATTGAATAGATGAGATTTAAGGCTAATGTGGATGATGTCACCCTTGGGTTAAATACAAAAAATTAATTATGTGCCTAATAAATATAAAACATTCTTGTACCGCCTGCCTTCCTTATACTCTAAAGATGTCAATGAACAATATACATCATTCTAAATATTTTGAGTAATATAATAAAAGGAAGAATCAAGAAGTACAAGTAAACCTGTCAAGGTACTGAACATGCCTATTGGAAGTGGAGACATGTTTGTATGGTACTAATTTAAACCCACTGAGGTACTGAAAAGGCCTGTTGGCAGAGGGGATATGTCGAGTAAAGGGAGTTGAAAACATAAATTGGCACACCTAAAAATAAACAAAAACCATTGGGTCTCATTCTGAAGTAATCATTATCAAAATCAAGGCTAGGATATGACCTTTATATCTCTCGGATGATTCTCTTAAGAACCTTCCAGTATCCACTTTCGGGTTCTATCTTTAAAATAGATAGGTTTGCATGAAAATGGGACCCTTAGAATTGGTAATTCACCCTACCTAAACAAGAAGAAATGTATTTCTATAAAGTTGGATAAGAGATGATTTAATCATCTTGGGATGTATTTTTTTATGTGTTCCTTTCTTCAAATGGGATCTAAACTATAACTATATCACTTTTATTTTAAAGGTAATATAGGTAGGAGACCTATTAGTTAAAAATTGTTTATGAAAGGTCTTGGCCAAATATGAGAGTCACATATTACCCTTTCTCCTAATTATTATCCACAACATATCGGATAAGAGTTAGTGTCAAATAACTAACAAATCTAATCTATTAATCATGGATCCACATGCTCAAGCACGCCATTTGTACTACTTTGTTTCCATCATAACCATAAATAAACATTATTACAAAAGACGCTCCTCTGAGTGGCGTCACCATTCAGATGAGTGTCATTATAATCATTATCTCATTAACAAACATGTCTCATTACATCACCTTTACTTTTTGAGTTCGTTACTCTGCCATGTCAGTTACTATGTTTCGGTACCAACCCCTCTTATCATAAAATTATGCTTCACTATGTCAAAAGATAATTTCTTTCAAGACATGCATGGGGGTTGATCACCATGAACATGTGTTTATGGTGTTTCGAGAGACTAAGGAGTATGCGACATGCAAAGAAAAAATTGAAAGGGATGGATGGGTACCCTTTCTAGAACAATTTCGGGGGCACCATGATGAAATGTCCCAGGACTTTGCACATAGTTATGATTATGAGACTATTCGGATGGGGAGTATGACACTGTAGGTGACCGAAGCTTCTATAACAGAGGCAATTGGATTTCCATTGGAGGGTGAAAAATACTTTAAAGGCATGGTGATTGACCGAAAACTATCTCAGCAGTTCTTAGTGCCCGAGCATTTAAATCCAAATTGGGCTAAAGGTATTCCTCGCCAGTGGATTAAACCAAAGTATTTCACCATGCTTGTCAGCTTGGAGAGATTTATAGCTTGTGAAGGTAGGTATACCATTACCTTCCTTTACCATTTAATATTATTGTTTCATTTTGACGATGGTCCAAATATGAATTTTCCATACATTTTATGGATGTGTTTAAGTAAAATGACTAGGGGGGTTAGTTTTGCTTCTAAGAAAATAGAGACAAGTCTCTATCATCATGGTTTAATGAAACTTTTGGTTATGTCTGAATTAAATAAATGAGGAAGTAGTTGGAAACAGTTCATCACTCGAGACTTTACCCTAGAAGAGGCAACTACAATCCATACTAAAGGTACCCCTAAGTCTGTAGGAAAAAGAAAAAAGGGGAAGGGAGGTAAAGAGTCTAAGGTAAATCTGGGAAGTAGTGAAAAAAAGAAGAAGCAAGAAAGTGGTGAAGCCGAAGATGTTGAGCTAGTAGCAAGCCAAAAAAGAAAAAAAAACAATTAAAGTAACAGAAACCCCTAAGTCAAGAGTCAAAACACATAAGAATAGTCAAACCCCTAGCAAGTCTAGTACCAATCCAAAGTCTAGTACCAAACCAGAGTCTAGTACCAAAATATATACCCGGCGTAAGACCAAAATGACAAAGGAAAAACAGAATCCTGAGTCATCAACCAAATCAAAGAAAAGGTGGTTGTTTAAGGATGAGGTTGAGGCACCTGTCATTCAAACTCTGGAGGTATAGGAAGAGAAATCCCCTGTCATTATAGATCCTACCCGCAAGACTACTAGGATCATGATTAAACAAATACAAATCCCTACTCTCCCAACCTTGCAAGAGGAACCAATTGATATTCTAGCTTCGCTAGAAACAAGGGATGAATCCATTCAGGAGATTAATGCAGCAAAGGAAATTGTTGCAGAAAATTTAAAAGAATTATCATATGGATGGAAAGATAAGAAAAACGTTAAGAATCAGGAAGAATCCCTTTTCACTCTAACTAAACAGTAGATAAATATCAGGATACAAAGTCTTCAGAAACATAATGAGAAATTAAGACAAGATGTGAATGAATATAAAGTCTTGGATACACATATAAAGAAGGAGAATGTATTACTTAAAGCCCAGAATCAAAAGCTATTCGATAAGAAATCAAATATCGCTATCAAAATTAAGAAGGTTGTTTATTTGGGTAAGAAGTGTGAAGAAAAGTCCATAAGGTCTATATTGTATAGAAGGTTGCTTAAAAGAGAGCTCAATGAGCAGAAGAAAGGTGGAACTTTAGAAAATACTTAAGTAGGTAAGGAGCGCCATTAATTTTGGAATTTTGAAGACCATTGTTGCATGGGGACATGCAATGGATACGGCATGGGGGAAATGTTGGGTCTCCTTTTTGACATCCACGGTCACCTTACTTTTGTGTCTTATATTGACTATATTACCCTAAAATTATCAGTAATCCATTTAGTTTGCTCGATGATACACCCATTTGATTGTTCCTTGGTGTACATGAGGTAATACATGTTTAAGACTGTGATTTTCAAGGTTTATTAATAGTTAGAATAATTATCTATATGATTTATTCCATCTAATAGCCTTGTTGTGGAAATCGTATTAAGACAGGTCATATGGTACTGACACTCTAGGTCATCCAGTACTCGCACTCTAGGTCATCTGGTACTCACACTCCAGATCATCCTATAATCACACTCCAGATCATCTAATACCCTCAATTCAAATCATCTAGTACCAAAACGTTCCAGAAACCATCTGGTACCAAAACGTTCCAAAACCATTAGGTACCCGCATCAACATCCATCTGGTACGAGAACCTGAAAATCTCAACGAAATCAACTGAATGGATATTTCAATGAGTTCGAGGATTCAGTTGATGAATGAGATCGTCTATTCTGAGTCCATACGACATTCTTCCATCCTCATGCACTTTATGTCATGATGATGAAGTAACTTTTAAAACAAGAAATTCATGTATTAGTAAATAAAAAGACTTGATATATTTATTGTTACATTATCTATTACCTCGATTGTATCAAGTTGTTTCTCTTATAAAGAAGGCTTGTATGTGATTGAAAATATGTGGAGAATAATTACATATATTTTTATGCTGAAGAATTAGTTTATGAATCTCTCTTTGAAAGTATCATGAATTGCAGTTGATGATTTTGTACATTCTTTGAAGTCCATCATTCTATGAAATTTTTAAGCTTCCCTATTAGAATCGGTAAGGGCCCACCGGTCCAACTTGGCGAGCTTACTGTAAAACTATAGCGTAGATTTGGTTCCTATAATGGTGTGGTGTGATCCGTTACTGGTTTTTGATCATCCTATACTTAGTTGTTATTCATCTTGTACTTATCATAATTCAATTTTTGGTTTGAGTTGGTTGTGAATTGATGTATGATGAGCTTGGTGCACCAAAACTGTAGGTGTTTTATCTAGTTTACTTTAAGCAATTTGTAATGTTAAATTAGTTACATTTTTTAAGTGTGATTATCTTCATTTTTGAATCTGTCATTCATCTTGAATTGTAAAAGTGTGTTATCACCAGAGTAATTTGAGAATCCATCTTTTGCATTACATGAACCGATAAATGGATTTATACTCATGGTATATTAAACTAGACAGTTCTTTCAAGGCTGTAAGATTTTAAGAATGTGTTTGAGTTTATTTGTATACTACATTTGATTGAGTGCGGATAAGTATATAGAAATTGATAGAGGATCAACATTGCAGGAAAATGATAGGACTCCCTCATTTATGTTTCATGAGACAGTAAGTGGGAAAATTTATTTTCTGTATGAGAAATTTTTTGAATTCCACAAGTGTGCTTTCTGTCAAACTTTTCTTTTTGAATGGAAAGATTTAGTTTAGGATAAGATAGAAGGATTTTTGTTTCTTTATATAGAAGGATTTTCGTTCCTTTAAAGTGTCATTAGCCTTTGGGTTGAAACAGAGATTAAGATCTAGAAGTAGTATTCACTATTCTTATTAGTTAGATTAAAATCACTTGTTTCCAGCACATATAGTGTAGCAACTTTGTTGATTACGAATCCTAGTTGACATATTAATGATTGGTAATATATTATACATATAATTTCACCAACAATAATATACAATGTAATGGTAGGTTATCATGGAAAGGGGTGGCTACATTGCTTAAAGAAGCTCATCATAATCAAGATACCAATTTTACTCAGAGGGAAATCCATTTAGCATATGGTTTAAAAAATAAACATGCAAGCATATATATAATTCACCCACATCATGTTTCAATTATTTTCCATTATATTAATCTAGGTCATGGTGTGTTTTTTTTTATAAATTTTTACTAAGTCTAAATATGTTTATTCATTGACAATGCATTTTTTATTTGTTAGACATATTGCAGTTGAAACACTACAAGGATATGTGGTGCAATGGACACAAAATTTGGATCAAAAATTTGGATGACAAGAAGAAAACCTTTGATAGTGGGATAACTGTAGTCTTCCAGGTCACTAATGTTTCCTCTAGAAGTGACATGCATCCAACAATATGTTCGACAACACAAGTATTCCAACAGAGGACGAACACCTTCAATAACCACTCACATAACCAGATCAAAGATCAACACACAGATGTTTTCATGTGGTAAAACCCCTACGGGGAAATATCCACGACCCAAGCCAACGCAACCACTTGGAGCGGTTTATTAATGCAAGAAAAAGATTACAGAGATATTTTACAAGAGAGTTTCTCACAATCGATCATCGACAAATGACCCTCCATTCTCTTTAAATAGAGATCATGGACCAATCGGGTGTTAAGCCACGAATCAATGGCCATTAAGATCGAGGAGAGTATGAATCATCAGATCACTCTATGTCGGGAACATATCGTGACCGTCGGATTTACTAACTACAAATGCATACTAAAGAAACACACTAGAAAACACACTTTTACCTAATGACACAATAGACAAAGTAGATCTTACTAACTCCTAAGTGTCTAAATATCCTAACACAATACCTGAAAATAAATACTATGGGTATTTGAATGATATAATTGAGTGTGACTTCAATTCCTTCAAGTTAGATATGTTCGATGTCAAATGGTATAGGCTGCAGATGAATGAACGCGATCCTAAAATAATTGTTATTGATAATTCCAATGGATTTACCATGGTTAATGCAAAGACGTTTGATCACGGTACAAAAACTTATGTTCTTCCAAGAAAATGTGAGTAGGTATTTTACTCATAGGTTTCAGGTAAAGAAGGTTGGTTGTATGTTGTTAGATATGATAAAAGAGGAAGGCTTGTAAAGTACAATGTACTAGAAGAAGATGATATTGAATAAGAACAAGTTGTAGAGGAGCATGAGGTAGATGTAATTTCAGATGAAGAAGTCGAAGTTCAGCCAAATGTAGATGACAATTATGTTCTCGATGATGATATTGACGATGATATTATGATCGAAAATGACATTGATGACAATGTTGATCTGTCCAATCCTTTCAACATCAATTATGAATATGATGATACATATGTTGAGTTGGATGAAGAATAAGATCAATGATATAATCATCATCATAGTCACCATAATCATTGTCATTGTTTTCATTGTCATCACCATAACCATCATTTGTTGTCGTTGTCATCGTCATCATCGTCGTGGTTTTCATCATCATCATCATCGTTGTCATTTTTCATCATCATCATCGTCGTGGTTGTCATCATCCTCATCATCATAGTTTTCATTATCATTATCATCATCATCATCATCATTTCCATTATATCTTCATCATCATCATTTCTATCATCATCGTCTTCCATTGTCATAATATTTGTCATCCTCATTGTTAGTGACATTGCATCATTGTCATTGTTATCATCATATTCATTGTCATCATTGTCGAGTAAAATATATGCTATCTAATTGTTGGCGGTCGGAGGTCACTCCTGGATTGCTTGCAGGAGCAGAGCCCAACGCCCATCAGTTTAATGTCACAATTTGTTTTAAAGGTTGATCAAATGGAGGAAAACTTAGAACAACATCGTATCAACTCAGAAACCAGACCAAGCATGCATGACGAGTGAGGTCTTGATAAACTCCAAACAGTAAGTTGTAGTAAAAGGGTGAGTAGGTGGAATACTTGCTTGAGAAAAATGCGACAGTCTATCACAGTCATCTGGTTTGTGACAGACTGGAGAAGAAAGCATTCAAACATAAAATCCTTTTACATTCAAATACAGATACCAGAGGGCACAACAATGTCACAACAAATCCTTTATCATAACAAGATTGTTCCGTCCAC
Organism: Picea sitchensis; assembly: GCA_010110895.2. Taxonomy (NCBI): domain Eukaryota; kingdom Viridiplantae; phylum Streptophyta; class Pinopsida; order Pinales; family Pinaceae; genus Picea; species Picea sitchensis. The sequence goes on from SNQJ01S0105089.1 coordinate 26,231, forward strand.
GTGAATCCTTCGACTGTGGACGCTCCAGCATAAGATGAAACACAGATGGAAAGAGAAGAATTGTTTGTTATAAACCAAGAAATCCCAAACACAGAGGCATAACCAGGAAACCAGAATGCTTGCTGAAACTTTACAGTCGGGAGCTTAGCTCTACCATCGATAGATACAAAAATGGAAAAAATGCCTACATATACTCAAAACAACAACAGCAGCGGAATCAAGAAATTGCATTGAAGGCTTTGCATCTGCATGGCTTCTGACACTCTACAGCCGCAATCTTTGAATAATCATGCAACTTATGGCAGACGCGATCAATCTTCTGACAGTTATATCGACGAATCGATGTGCCTTTAATTCATTGCAGGACGTCCCCATTATGGCGGAGACGATGTCTAACTACCACCAACCGCTTCAATAACTGCTTCTTGGGATTGAGAACGACCCAGCCAACTCAGCATTTCAGGATATGGAAGACTCCTCGCGCTGCCACCTGGAAAAATTGAACAGCTGGAAGGACGGGTGGGCATGGAGGCCAGTGCAAAAAAGGGGGCGTATGATAGGAGTAATGGCGTCGGATTACCAGGATGTGGGAGAAGTGGCGAGGTGTGAGAAGGGTGACGGAGGATGATTTGTGGCAGAAAACCTCAGGAGGAAGGAAGGGAGATGAGAGATAAGGAATTTGCCCTTTGGTGAAAGGCTGACGCGGAAAAGAACGGGACATGTGACGGGCGGTGAGTGGATGATGAGACAGGAAAAGGCCGTGTGGACGAGTGAGAGAGGGGGGAACGATGATACATGGCAGCAGGAGAAAGGTGGAAAGGAAGATGACATGACAGGAGAAGGGCCCGCGTGAGTTAAAGACCAGGTGGCTGAGGAGGATGAGGCTGCTCAGGAGCCATTGATCCGGTCTCCTCAATCGTAGCCATCGAAAAACTGCACCCGCAATTCCGGACCCCCCCCCGTCCGCTTAAAGGTAGAAAGACGGGGGGGGTCCGGAATGGTCTTCATCGTTGTTGATCCGGGCATGCTGATCTGAGCCATCGGAGAGGTGCGCCCCCGATTCCGGACCCCCCTCCCCTCCGCTTAAAGGTACAAAGGCGGGGGGGGGTCCGGAATCCAGTATGCGCCGTTGATCCGAGCGCTCAAATCTGGATCGCTCGGACTTGCTCGTGACTTATCTTGGGCGGATTATCATCTGAAACCTTGGACAAGTGGGTTTTAACCCATTCTTTTGTGCTTTGACCCCTTTTACATGAAATATCGATAACA
>SNQJ01S0105090.1:0-30165 GCA_010110895.2 Picea sitchensis
TCTCTTAACCGTTTCTGTAAAAAAAAAACATATCGACTCACCAGCCTAATAAACATTCAAACAATTACATTATAATTATAGGGATTAAAAACATGGATGTTACATGGTTCAAGGATGATGGTGGGGTTGTGTTTGAAGTAATTTCTTCCTTGTTGAGATATTATGCAAAAATATCTACTTCTCCCATTGCTTCCTCTTTCGAAATCTTGTCTCCCTCATTCATGCCTTCAAAACTTGGTGCATCTTTCACTTCTTCTCATTTTACTCTTATTCATGGGGTGAAGGTTGGGATGAAATATCCAACATTTCTCCTCCTAATGCCCATTTATATTATAGTGAGAACAATAGTTCATGCTACTACTAGTAAAAATTTATTTTCTCCTACCTTGTGTAGTGTTGGAATTCTCGGTGTTCTTTATCCTATAATCTTCTTGTTAGTGGATAAATTAGTTGCTACAACCTTTTCTCCTTCTTGATTTCCTTGGTCACTTCATTTTTAGTTACCTCATCTAGCACATTGACATACTATGGTTACTTAATCTGCACAATGAACACAGATATAAAAACAATCATTCTTTCAATTTTTGCCATCTTTTCTTGTAGAAAAATAAATAACAATAAATGGGGGTTGGTCAATCCTTTCATGGGTTTCATTGCATTTGATCAGTTGTTTTCTTGGTTCCCCAAGTTCCAAATATTGCAAATATGCTTTATCTAACTCTTTTCTATCATGTTCGAGACTTGTGCAATGTGAAGGAAGTGTAACAATTTCACTTTCTTCTCGTATGACGTTCGTCGGTTAATTTTTTTAAGGTGACTCTTGGTAAGTGATTTCTTTGGAATACTTCTCATTCTCTGACAACACTCCATTGTAGTGTTTCTCACAATATGGAAAGCCAATACATTCTCCTTGAGTTTTCACAAATCTGATTGTGGTGTTGTTTCTTCCTCTTTTGGCATTTCTTGGCAGTGGTGGTAGCTTACATTCTAACATTTTAGAATGTGTTTTTTCTTGCACTTTGTTGAAACAATCCCCAAATTCAGCTATACCACCAAGATATCCATTACCCTCACGTTGAGGTAGTGTTGCTACCTCAATTAGATTCTTCATGCCACGACCATGCTTGCCAAGACCGTGCCCTTCATAACCCATGTTCTTTAAAATCTTGGAGCCTATTCACTTAATGTAAATCTTTAAATGTGAAGGGGATTTCAATAAGGTACTTACCTTACATTAATTGGTCCTGGTTTGTGAATCTTTGTAAGAGTTGTCATTTTACCCCCCATGCTTTACCTCTTCAATCACTTCTTGGAGTTGTGCCAAGATTATTGCCTTTGCATCCAATTATTGCTATAATTTTTCTTTGGTTTTTGAGACTCTACTTATCAAGGATGTCCAATCACCTTATCATGGTTTCTACATTATGTAACAAATGGGCTTCATAATCCTTCACCTCCTCCATGGGTTGAATGAGGACTTGTGATTGACTAGACACTTTCTCTTGTAGCTCTTGTTTATACTCATATAATTGTTGTACCAATCTTTTATGATGTCAATTCCCTTCTTGCATGTGGTCATTAAAATCTTGGAGCTCTTTGAGTCTTTCTTATGTCAATACTTTACCTATGGTGGATGTTTGAAATTTCCACGAGTTAGGAAACCACTCTGATAACATATGATCTGTAATTGCTCAACCTATGGCCAAAACGAGTTATCAATACATATATTATGTTTTCTTAACTAAAGTTATACTATTCAATGAGACCCTTATTTATTGTTTAGTGATTTAAGTTCACCTTATTACTACTATGCTAGATGTTTTTTGAGCTAGAAATACATGTCGCTTAACTATTACACATTTATAGATTATGCCTAAGACTTTGCTTACACATTCCATCTTTCTTGTAGATTCTTAAACTCCTACCATGCTAGTATGTTTACTTAGCACTCAATAATTTACATAGGGTCTTCACTTTGTTGACCAATATCTTATCATGTTCATTCATAAAGGGGGATTTTAAATTGTGAAAATTAGAGTCAATATATTGAAGGTATTTTTGGGGGGAGATGTAGGGTATGGGGGGTTTAATAGGCATTGGAGGGTATAAAAAGGGGTATCCAGTAAAAATAGGGGATATCTAGTGAGAATATGGTTTTTTTATTGGAAATATGTATTGGGAGGGAGGTTCAACAAAATGATTTTGGGAGGTATTTATCAACATCTAGTGAAATTAGAGGTATTCTTTAACATCCCATGAATGCATGTGCCATGTTGTAGGTTCATTGAGTAATGACCCCATGATAATTTAAAACAACAACACATTCACAATGCATGACCACCATAATACATTCATACTTTGAAACATAGTTTACCTTGAAAACCTAATGTGGGAAAACCAACACGAAAGATAAATACTTTCTTATCACTTCAAGGTGCAAAGATTTACAAAGTTGTGGCTCTCTTGGAGCATGGACTGTCTACAACTTTCCCTTGGCTATGGAAGGCGTTGCCATCCTCTACAACTTTATTTTTTTGATCTTGAAGTTGGTATTGCTCTCTCTTGAATAACTCCAATGGAAGAAATACAACCCCTTAACTATGGAAGTGCTTCCCTCCTTGTGCTTTGTCCCCTTATGCTTGGACACAAAAATGGGTACACAGGGAATATCTGTTTGGATCCTAGAAACTCTACAACTCACCCTCATACATTGAATGTGTTTCCATCCTCTCCTTGTCCATTCTTCCTCAATCCTCACAATTTCAACGTTCCCAAAACTCCCTACGAACACATACCTGATTGTATTTTTACTCTTTGGCAAAACAAATGAAAGAATATTTGGTTGAAATTTAATGGACACATGGATATAGGTGTCAAATATTTACAATACAAAATTAAGCTCCAACAAACAATGTATGGTTAAATTATGCCCAAAATATGTTTTTATGGGTTTTGTTGTTTTGGGGGTTATACAAATGATTTTTAAGATGAAATTTGGCAGACAAATGTAACAACACACTAGTATACCATAGTTTAAATTTCATCAAATCATGATTTTATATGGACAAGATATGGTCAAAATATCGTCTGTCTCACCTTCCATTGGTCAACCAACTAGGCATCTGCCATGTTCCATTAATCCTTCTTTTGTTGACCTGCACTTGGATGAAGTGGATGGGGATGACTATAACGAGTCCAGGTATGAATGCTCATGATCCATTACTGATCAACCCAAGAGTCAAATAGTTCAATTATCTATTTCAGGCCTTGCTTGAATAAATGTTTGGTAGAGAATGAAGTTGTTTCAACTGGAACTTGGAATGACTGTCAAAATATAACAATGAATGAACATAGTCTCCTTCTATAAGGTCTTTGTCCCCATGAAGCCTTGTAAAACACAAGCTAAAATAATGAATAAAAACATATTATATCCTGTACAATTTAGTCAAAACCTATAATCATTTATTATTCAGCATAAATTAGATTTATTAACATCATGTAAATAAGCTTACATAACAACCATATAACACCACATATTCATGAGAATACATAAATAAAAATACCTCTGTTTGATGTTAAATTCTCGATCTCTGGTTGTCCTCTCTGCTGCTCTGCCCAAACTCTGCCCAAAATTGAATCTTTCCTCCTTGTCAGCTAGGAACAGAGCCTGTCTGACTCCCTAGCTCCAGGACTCTGTGAGGATTCCTGGCCCCCGAGCCCAAAACTCCTAGCAACCTGGTGCACCCCTGTAACAGTCCACCCAAACTCTCCAGACCAAACTAGAAAATACCCGACAGAAAATACAATCCTTTCCTCTCCATAATGCTTCCTCCTCCCAAAATTTCATAATCATCTCCCGAAGGCCTCTGTCCAGTCATATCTCCCCATTCACCGCCTCCTCCTTCATTTAATGTCACCCACCTTATCCCTCCATTTACTACCTTATCCCTCCATTCAATACCCTATCCCCTGTCATACGTAAAGTTTTATAATAAACAAATTAAAGTTATTAAGCCTTTAATTCTTTACCCAAACCTTAAATGTGTTAATTAATCAATAAATAAATAAATAAATAATATTATTAATAAATAATCGTTATTTAACTAATACACACTAGGACAGTTAATTATTTAATCAACTATACTTGATAAACCCTATGCAACTATTTAACTAGGGTTGTTACATACACCCACCCTTCAGGAAACTTCGTCCCGAAGTTATGGTATTTTATGATACAAGGGAAAAGAAACATGGTTCACACATTCATAACAAATAACCGTCATTATTAGTAAGTAAGCCAAGAAACTCATTCATACTAGTGTACACGCGCAAGAAATGCATGTGTAGCTAGTACATACAAGTCTCGTTCATGTACTAATATCAATAACTATCATCTCTATAGTAATTTCCATATGCATCTAATCCATTCAACAAGACATCTCAGCAGGGACTTCCATATGCATCTAATCCATTCAACAAGACAATTATATTTTATAAAAAGAAATAAAACCAATCAAATGTTTGTGTAATCCTTTAATTCTTCTAATTATCTAGCTCACAACAATGTTATTTAGACAATTGCAGTTTAATTACATAATTATGAATATTCATAAGTATATATATGCATTTTCTTTCTCAAGGAAAACAATAAGTTCCAACATAGGAAAAATATCCATACACTCTCAACAATTTCTACTCTGTCATCCTTCCAGCCTAACTCATTTCCATCTTCCATTCCTATCCTTCCTCTCATGTTGGACTATCTTGGAGTGTCAACTATATCGACCTAAATCCAAATAGAACATGTAGTTAAAGGGCAAATACCATTCTTGACTTCAAGCTCTCAAATAGCAACTGGTCATCATCACACGCCTGGGTAGGGAGCCAGATTCATCATCCTCCCAAGGACTCTGTGTTTCGAGGATACATGGGAATGCAAAATGCCCACCCCTCCTAATCATAACCCAGGGTCCACACCCTACAATGGAATTCACATAAATGTTCTGCGGTTGCCAGGGAGTTTGTTTCATCGCTCTATCTGGCTTTTAAGTGTGCATCAATTTGTAAATCCTACATTGTCCAATATATCATAGCAATGAACCCAAACCAATATAATTTCACATACAAAGATTCACCATATTGTTTCTACAAGGATGATATCCATCTTCTTTCATCATCATTATCCCTTACATTCTCACAACCCATAACTCCAAGGTGATTAGTCAGAATACAAGATCCATACATTTCTATACTGTCACTGTGTAATTGCATACAATCATAATTTCCCCAATTCCGTATCCACGTATCAACAACTTTAATATCAAAGTTTTCAAGTTAGAATTAGATCTCATAATATCCCATAATCTGAATTTCAGAATAACACCCATTCATAGGAATTTATCATTTCATCTAATGATTGCAAATATATCCAACATCGTCAAATAGCATTTAAATATCTAAGGATTCTCATTCACAATATGTCACATCACACACCATCATAGATCAATAACATTTAAACATTCATAAAATTTATTCATTCAAGACAGATTGTATCATATCCATCATCATCAATAACATTTATACATTCATAAAATTTATATTCTCACAATATATCGGATCATATCTTATCATTATTCAAATACATTGAAACATTCATAAAGATTCATACATCTTTAAAAGTTCAAGTGTATCACTAATAGTTCCACTCCTAGAATAGCACAAAGTGTGGTATTCTGTGTAACTCGGGTCACGCCTAAGTCAAAAGTTGTTGTTACATACACCCAACCTTGGAGAAACATATTCCTGAGGTGGTAAAAAGTGAGGGATAGTCTCACAGAGTACCCCACATTCTAAGTGGAAATGCGATCTTGGACTATATTTATCCCATTGGACCTTAACTTGGTTCACGTGACGGCTCCCCTGAGCTTATCAACTCTACGGTCCACATGGTCAGCTTTTACCTCAGAGGAGTTCTACTACCGATACCTACAATCTTTCAATTTAGTTTAAGGTGATTCATCACAACCATAATGAATACTAAATACATGAAAACGCATGAGCTATGCAGTTGGGGTGGCAGTACGAGATGATGTGCAATGGGTCCAATTTTCTCTCTGGATTTTGAACGGTCCTATAAATCGAGGTGACAACTGTCCCTTTCCTCAATCACCCATGGTACTAGATACCCCATAATGAATGAAAACCAGTCTCCAATTTCCCCCATAACTCTACCGGTCTCCTGTGTATCCGTGACAACTTTCCGCCCATCCTCTGCTTCCCTTTGCCAACTCTAATTTGAATCACCTGCTCTCCATCTCTTAACCACTATGCCCAATCAAGCACTTTGGCCTTCAATCTTCCCAACCCAATGATTGCTTTTGGCCTTCCATGCTGTGGCTTCAGAGGGTGGCACTCCATGGAGCTATGAAACTTATTGTAGGCAAATCCCCACCAAAGGTAGGTACTTTCCCAATGGTTTTGATTATCCATGACATACATCCTACATGTCTTCAAGACTATTTTACTTCTTAGTTTTCCCATTTCACTGTGATGAGTTGTGCTAAGTTCAACTGTCCAATGATTACAAACTTGTCCAAAACTCCGGGAAGTGAATATGGAGTCCCTATTTAAAATGATCTTCTTAGATATCCAGGCAAACAGATAACTCCTCACACTTATAAACATGCGTGCCACATCAAGGACATCATAAGTGTCTCTAACCTAATAAATGAGCACTCTTGGTTAACTTATCAACTATCACAAGGAATGGCATGTGTCTATGGGATGTGAGCGGAAACTCCCACAACAAAATCCATAGAGATGACTTCCACTTAGACATAGGAACATCAAGTGGTTGTAGAAGGCCCACTGGGTGATGGGGCTCAGCTTTCACTTGTTGACACTCTGCACTTGGCTTAATTTAAATGGACCACACTTTCATGCCTACCCAAAAGAAGAGCTTCCTAAGTAGTTCTGTGTACATCTTCTTTCATTAATTTATACAATAAAGTGCTCTATGGATTTCACCAAGAGGATAAGCCTTCAATATCCTATCCTTAGGATACATCCTTCCCCTGAGCATTCTTCAAAGTCCATTCTGCCTTATCATATCCTTCATACTGGATTCAATTCTCTCCCACTGGAGGTTTGGAAGCAACCTCTAAACAATAACTGCCTTCCTTGGAGTTGTGCCAACACACGCTCCCTCAGATTGACTCCTTTTATGGGTACCAAGGAGAAGACACGTGGTCTCCTACTCAAGGCATTCCCACGTACCACATATTTTCTTTTTGATGTATGAATACCAAAATCATACTCACTAATAACCACTCCATCTCCTTTTCTGGGCATTCAGATCCCTTTGAGTGAAGAGATGTTTTAAACTTTGATACCGTTTGAGCTCAAAGTTTCACTTACAAGATATACCCAAAGTTTCTAGAGTTAGCATTACAAATTTACCAACTCCAGAATCATGAGTCATTTATATTTCAGTTTCTTCAACTTCCTTTGACGATAAGCTATCACTCCTCCATCCTCAGATTAGCACATTCCCCAACCCTTGCTTCTCAGGCTGGCCCGGCATCGTGGTGGAAGTCCTTTTCCATTCGGATACTCATAGCAGCTTTTGACACAATGAAGTTAGTAACTTAAGCTCTGGGTAATGAATGCACTATCACATTCTTTTCCTCATTCCATTCATACCTAACCCCTTGTAAGGTAAAAGTGGTGATGGGTTTCGCTTATTTTGAGAATCCTTCCACAAATCTCCAATAATAATCCACTAGACCCATGAAGATTCCCTTTCTACCCTATGGGCATTTTTCTGACTCCACCACTCCATAATGGCTCACTTTTCTGTCCAGAGATTCTTCAAATTTAAAATGATATGACCAATAGTGGATCTCTTCTGAAGGAAACACTTCTCCTGCCTTCCCATACAATTTGTTCTCTTTTAAGATGTAGATAAACACCACTACAAGTGTCTCTATGTTCTCTTCTTCATTCTTGAATAGATGAGGTCATGTCATCTAGAAAGACTTTATATTGTAAAATGTATTCAAGTGCATTCTAATACGCCAGTTCATGAGGTCTATGAATATCACTGCTTATTGGTCAACTGGTGTACTACGAAGAATAAACTCTGAATGCCCAAACCAGTTCAAAAGGCATGGGATTACTTTAATCTCTAACTCATGATACTCCCCTGATCCTAAATCGATCTTTGAGAATACTACTGCTTCCTTCATCTGACTGTAGGTCATTCATCGGGCATTGGGTACCTATTTTTCATCAGAGTATGTGCCTATGTCTCTGTAATCTATACACAATTGTAGGGAACCATCCTTCTTCTTGGTATAAAATTCATCAGTAACTTAAGGTGAGATGGTCAGTCTTTATTTTCAGGCCCTAAGTCTAATAACTTCTTTCAACTCCATTTTGTAAATTCCACAAAAGTTCCGCAATCGGCCATCCATACTAGTCTTGGAAATTGGTTCCTTAGAATAGGCTTGAGCCTAATAGTAAATCTCAAGTTCCTCACAGAGGTAACCATGCAATGCTCAAATATATCCTTAAACTCCTACAATACTGGGTATTGATCCAAGGGAGGGTCCTGTATCCCTTTCTCATTCACTGCCTCCACTCAGCATAGCTTCCATTACACTTCTTTTGCCTCAAGAATTGCTTAATCTTCATAGTTGAGGTAAAGTGTAATGATACTTTTCTCCGTACACACTGGATCTCCACCGGCCTTCCTTCTGCTGCCTACATCACCCTTTTGTGAAACAACTGTTCAAATCTTGATGATCTTCTAAATCCAATCCATTCCATGAGATTAGGCTCATACTTTAGAGCAGAGGGTATACTTCAACCTGCAGTACATACCCATCTACTATACAATTATCAACGCTTAGGTCACCAAGTTTTTCCCTGGCCATATCTTTTCTAGACTTGTTTAAAGTCATTGTGCCTGTAGGCTGTCAACCCACTCTTTTCTAGCTGTAGATGGGTGAAATGAAACTGGCATATGTAGCAATCTTTAATCAAAATAAAATCTTTAGCATTGGATATGGATTTGAATGTGAGCCCAGACTCCCACCACCGTGGGATTGATGGGGTCTGTTCAAGCATTATTAACTGCTATGTAAATTTGGTGGTTGATTACTTGCTCTTCCTATCAGGGTCTTTCCTTCTATGCACAAATTTTGATTGTAACTCTCAAGGCCACATTGGTAATGGGGTCCTCCAAATCCACAACAAGTAACATGGGATTTGGGAACCTAATGACTGCTCAGACTGGCTCAAACAGAGTTCCTTCCCTGAACCCCTAGAATGCCTCTAGATGTCTTGGACCCGCCTCACAAGCAGGATGAACGAGATGTCAGACTTGTCACAATAAAACCTCACAGTTACTGGCCCTTGGTGTGCACTCTATACCATATGGGAGGTGGCCTCATCTCCTCGGGAGAAATGTCCTAGGGCCTTCTACTAATCCAAGAGATCATGGAAAGCACAGCATGTGACTTTGTGTTAAGTTCATAATGTTCCTCCTAGATACACAACACATTTCCACACCTCCTACTCCAAGATCATATTCACACCAGACAGTCTATCTTAGGGTCTGTGTCCTATATTAGAGGAAAGTGTTCTACTGTCAAGGGTCATTATCCATATATATATATTTATCAATTCCATAAACCTAATCTCTACATTCTTTCTTATGGTTCTGGGTTTTCCTCAGATTAAGGCATGAAACGCCTCCCACTTGTTGTTCAGTAGTTTGAAGATATTTCCCTTCTGGCAATCCCTCTCCTAAAAAGTTCCTACATGGTGTCCAAGATGCATGTTTTCCAAAGCTCTTACCCAGCCAAGTACACTATCTCTAACCTGTGGAAAATTGCTAATATCTCAGCTTTGAGGTGATACAGGTCCTTTGGCAAAACACTCCTTGTCATGCTTCCAACCAGTTTTTATCAACATTTCAAGTGCCACTCTCACAAACTCTGAAGTTTGATCTTCAGCCTGATGTGTCCGTGTGGGAGGGTCCCTCCTCCAACTGGATGCTTCTACCCATTCAGATGAAATTCTACTCTGATCCCCATATGATTCCTTTTAAAGCCTTCATTTTTCTTCCAAAGAGTTTAGTATGAGAGTTTTTTTGGTTTCAGTGATGGTGGTGGCTGATCAAGGTCCCTCATGACAGAGGCTCTCCTCATTCTCAGAGTCCCAACTCCGTGATGATTTTAACTGCATCAACCAAAGTTGTTAGGGTCAGTTCAAGGACGCCATTTTAACTGTGTCCAGGAAGAAGGAAGGAAGTTTTTACTTGTCTGTAAATTGCATTACTCCTTTAGGGGAGGGTGGCTTAGGCAGTTAAAGGCCTGGGGCTTGATGTCTTCTTCTAAGAAAACTATTGACCCTTTCCCCAGAAGGCTGCCAGATCAGACTTACATACCTATGCTGCATCAAATCCTATAGGGAAAGCTGACAGGACCCTTATCTTCATTCCCCACATCTGCTTCTTCTATAACTCAGATCAAACCTCCACTCTTACAAGGATCATAACTGTAAATTATAAAGTTGTTAATTATTACATCTATTAATCAAGGATATATATTGATTTGTTAATAGGTTTCTAACCCATTATTAACATTAAAATTTTATATATTAATACTGCACAAATGTTCCCATGCTTGGTGCTCAGCTTTCTTGACTGGTGGAATGGAAGGAAGACTCATGCTGGCCTGGCTTATTGAGGGTACAGTCCCAAAGGTTTGCTAATTTGGAGAATTGGAGATTATACTTTGGGATAGTACTTTATGACTATTGATCATTATTCTATTTATATATATGAATTTATTTTATAATGACTCATCTGTGGCATGTTGGTGTTTGGTTGTTTCCAAGGCTTGGACTATGGTGAGATGTCGTGGGTTCAAAACCTGTTTGCTCCAACAAAATTTAATCTAATCCAATATAAATTTTATTTGAATCGTATGTTATGTTAATTGCACTTTTAATTAATTAGTCATTTAATTAATTAATTTGGCCCTTATTAATTCTTTAATTGTTTGAATTAATTAATGATAGTCATTTAACTTAATAATCAATATTATTATCATGTTTGTAATAAAGTTTAAAATTTGAAATTAAATTTTAAAAAATAATTAACATGTACAAAATAAAAATAAATAAATAAATAATAAATAAAAATAAATATCTATATTCTGGGCAAAGGGTCCTCATGAGATCCACGTGTCCTCCCTCAGCCATCCCCTTGGAACCTCCTAACTTCCTCCTTTTATCTCCTTCAAACCCTACTCCCTCTCCTCTCCTATATTTCATTTTTTTTTTTCAAACGTCAGAAGGATGAGGCTCAATGCCAAGTGCATATTTCCCTCTGCCTGCACCACTCAGGTCCAATGTCTTCCAAGGTCCTGAGGGTGCTGTACACAAGGATACATTCCCACCCTATGTGGGCTCTCTCCATGGTTAAATGCTGCACTGAGCTTCAGTATTTGGGAGGGACAGTCAAAATTTTATATATATATATATATATATATATATATATATATAGTATATACATAGTATATATATATATATATTACAGAATTTACCAGAGTCTAGTTTATAAGCTTCCTGTTGTTAACTCTTTCACTCTCCATAGTTCTAGAGGAATGCCCGGAGTCATTGGTTTTAAATCAAGGGTTGTACCGGTGGTTCTCGCTGATTTAGTGTCAGACCTGGGCTTTGGAGCAAGCAAAGAATGCCCCATGGCTTCTCCCTCCTACTCTGCTTGGTGTTGTCCTTGCATAGTAAGGGTGGACACACTTTAGGTTTGTGAGTCTCCTGGGCCTCTGCTTAAAGGTTTTTTCTTTTGTTTATATAACCTTTTAAGCATCTAACTGACCTCTCTCACGAGCTGATTCAAGGCAGGTCACTTTAATGCAATGATAGCCATGGTGAAAGGTCCCAAACATCCTGTCAAGACTACAAGACCTGAAATTACATAGGTGAAGTTGGAGGATCATGAATAATATAAGCTTAGCATTCCGTGTGTTGTTGCCAACATCATATTTTTATTTCTGCAAGCATTAGGATTCTCACATAAATACTATTTTTTTTATATCTATTTTTTTTATCATTTAAAAACAGACCTTCAGATTCACTTCCTTCATGCTATTCTAGAGATCAATGGTCTCAAATTCTCCACCATTTCACTACTTTGTATAAGAGCGTCCTCATCGTGAATGATTTCCTGGTGCTCAATCATTGAGATATATGGAAAGGAAAGGGTCTAGCGCTTGTGCATGTGTTGGTTTATGTGAACACATAATTTGGCATAGTTTAGTATGTGATAGCACTCTACGATATGATACAGAGGTTAGTGGATTACCTTGGGTGCACATACCACACTTAAGCACTGTGCCTGGTCTCGACTTTGGTGTTTTATGCTTGGCGGGTCACCCTGTGTGGCCTCCCTTGGTCAGTCATTAAGTCAGTTTGTTATTTGACTGTTGGTGTTGAATGGGCTTGTTTGTTGCTCTCCACAGGTAGCCACCCTCACCATGCCTCATGGCCTTCTCCTCTGTGATCATTGGTTTGAGTCACTGTAATAACTCAGGCTTACAAGGACATGTTGTCTGACTGCCTCTTAGATATTGCATAGCCCGGGAGGTCCTCTATTTTAGGCCCACTGCCATCAAATCTTTGCTTCTGATGTTATTACTATTGTTTTTCTCCACTTAAGTGAGAAGGGCGCTAAAGGGTGGATGAGTGGGGTGCTTAATGGGCCCTGTCGCCCTCAGGCCTCTCTACACAGTGAGTGTCACTCAGAGGCAGTGCTGTGATGTGGCATTGTTTTTTTGGTTGTCTGGTTTCAGATTTACTTTTCTTTTCTTTTGAGATTTTATTTTTCTTTCATTTCACTCTATACTGAGATCTTGGTTCTGACCAGGTTTCACTTAATGGAGAGGCGACATGCAGTGTAATAAACATCATGTGGATTTCCAGAGTTATGTTCCCCTGACATTTTTGAGAAGGCATTACTTTAATGATGATTCTGCCAGGCAATGACTGGTGTGATCCGATTGGATATAACCAACATTTTTGTAATTACTGTTTATTACTTGTTTCATATTTCCTAACTCCTGGTCTAAAGTTCTTCCAAATGTTTGATTCCCACTGGCAAAGAGAAATAAAATCCATATTAGTTGAGATGATTGAAGCTGATTCAATAACACCTAAACGTAAAAAGCCCAATTTATGAGTGTTGCGAGATTAATTACATACTTTAATTCATGTCATTTGAAAATTTGCTTTTTGGTGAAAGGAGGTAATTTGAGGAGTACCAAGGAGGGATCAATCCTTTCCTGAATACTTTCTAAGATAACTTCTTATTTGATCCAAAGAATATCTTTATATATGGCATATGAAATAAATATTTATTTTATGTTTTATTTGAAATGTTGATTTTATGTAAATCCTTAGAAATTCACAGAATATGGATATATATATATATATATATATATATACCTTTGATATGGGTTTGTCGATTTGAAACAAGGCTAAAATACTATGTAGTGTCTCATTCCCATGGTTTTTATAAAACACAAGTTAAAATAATGAATGAAAACATATTATATATCCGTATAATTAATCACAATCATATAATTTATTGGTTCAACAGGATTTTATTGTCAAAGATGTAACAAGCTTCAGAATAATCCACCCACACATACAACGTTTGCAGCATTCATGAGAATGCTATAGTCAAAAAGACTTTTGTCTGATGTTAAATTGATTCTGGTTGTTCCTCTCCTGCCGCCCAAACTCCTAAAACTGACCTTTCCTCACCCAGAGCCTCATTCACCTGGCTCTGTGTGATTCCGAGATTCTGCCTCTGAGCCCTAAATCTCCCAAGAACTGAAACTGCACACCACCAAACTCTGCATCAAACGTAGCTACCCAATAAAATATGGGTCCTTCCTCTCACATGCTCTCCTCCCAAAATTTCCTCATAATCATTCTCCCAAGGCTCACCATATCTCCCATTCACTCTCCTCCTTCAGCTTCCACCCACCTTTTCCCTCCATTTACTACCTTATCCTCCATTCAATTCTATCCCCGCCATATGCAAGTTTTATAAGAAATGAAATTAAAGGAACAAGTTTTGAATTCTTTACCTCAAACTCCGTAATTATATACTAAAATTTGGTTAATTCCACAATGAGAAAATTCCCAACCTATTTTCATAACGCCAATCCCCAAGTTAAATATCTGATCGTCTCGGTTTCGAGGGCTACAATAACAGTGTGGGTCCCTTCGGCCCTCTAATCCCCACCATGAAACCACTCCGATGTAATTTCTGGTTTGCCTCTTTCATGGCTGCCTTTATCCATATGACCGGCCTCATATGACCATGACAGCCTGCTTTGAGTTTACAAGCCAGGGTGGCCAGGCCCCAACTCATCCTCCCATCCCCACAGTTCGAAGGCTGGCTTTTCGCAGCTGTTCCGGGTCCACATCAAGGAACGCCAGACTGTACTGACCTTGCCAGGCTCGATGCTTCTTTCACGCTGCTCATACTCCATGTCCTTCTGACTCCCGACGCTTTCGCCATCGGCTAGCCCCTGGCCAATTACGGGTCCATGCAGACCACTCTTACTGTATATCTGCACCAGATAACCTTCCTATCAGTCGACGGCGACACAAACACTGGAGCACGGGCCATATCCGATCCCTATTCTCTCCCACGGCTTAATTTAGTTCCTTTGACACCCAATATGCATCGACTTCGAAGGACGCTGCCGTAATGGGTGCTCATGTCCTGAAACCCCATACTGACCCAATTGACCCACCGGATCTCTACACGCCAACTACCGATGGATCTGCGGCGATTCATCGTAGACCGGACGATTCTCTGCTATAACATTCACGTCCCTGACCACCCGACAACGCCGATGAGTTCCCGCCACCTCGTCTCATGTGATGGATTGCTGATCACCACCGGGATTCTTCCACTGCTTCCTCCCGACTCTTCCCGCATGATGGACACCTGTCTTCACTCTAACCCCAGTGGTCCCACCTTGCTTACTTCAATCGCTCGATATTCTACCGGGACAGTCCCAATGACGCTAGCCTTTACCAAAACTCATATCCAGACGATCACGGGATCGACACCCGGCCCCTCTAATAATGGACGGCCCAGATCGATGAACGCAGACGCTATCATGCAATATGTATGAGTCTTGAGCTGGAACCCCATTTCCGCGAATCCCCACTCCATTTATCTCCGCCCCGCAATGGATCGGCACCAGATTTGATAACGCGGGAATCGCCAGACGCGATTCTTCAATACGCGCAACCCGCCTATACTTCCAACTCCGGCGGTAAAACCAACACGCCCCAAATTGCCGACATGTCCCTCTGCCGGACAACGGCCAGATCCGTTCT
Source organism: Picea sitchensis (assembly GCA_010110895.2). Lineage (NCBI taxonomy): Eukaryota > Viridiplantae > Streptophyta > Pinopsida > Pinales > Pinaceae > Picea > Picea sitchensis. The sequence continues at coordinate 15,454 of SNQJ01S0105090.1, forward strand.
AGATTTCGAGAGACCACAAGGTCTGTCTCATTCTACTCCAACAAACCCCGGGATGAACCCAAGGTTCTAATGATTCTCTTCTCTGAGGTGACACTTGTCCTTCCGAGATCAATGGCTAGGGCTCTTCCTCTGCAAAAAAGACACTAGAGTTTAACTCCTAAGTAATTTTCTCTCTAGATCCTCTGGGACAGAATGGACTAAGGATCCAAGATCTGAGCTACTGACTACTTCCTCACATGCCTTACCTCACAAGCAGAATCCCCTGTACTTTCTCCTGTGCATCCAGTCTTACTGGACAAGTGATTGATCTTGAGATTAATGACCTAGATTCGTTCTTTTGGGTTTTGGAGTTTACGATCCCAATTTTTTTTTTCGTTACTCACGATGATAGATGACAAGGGGGTCAAGGTATGTAACGCTCTTCTGGCATTCTCACATTAATCTTAATGGTCGAATGACTATGGGTCCTCCGGGATTTGCATCTCATCCGACAACTTATTTCATCTCACAATACTACTATCTATGAACTTTAATAGGATCGTTCCTCCTTGTGTACATTAAGGTAAGGTATGCTGAGTCCCTATCATTCCTGCTCTTGGGTGAGCCTTTCTGAGGAGGGGATCTCTGTGAAGAGATCCTTACTGGGTCATTCTCTAGAGTTTATAAAGGGAGACAGCCTTCCTGAGAGCTGCTGGGCATGATTATATATTCATTTATCAACTAGTCGCTACCTGCCTTCCTGTTGCTATATCAACTCATTCAGTATCAAGCACTTGATGCTTAGTATTCTCATCAAATCAGCTATCATCTCTATGCTAGTTCTATGAGCTAATAACTATCTTATTTACCACCATCATCGTGGACAAACATTCTTTCATTGGAAATATTTTACAATTCCACCATGGTAGAAATATAAGTGAAAGATATAAATTCTAAAATGCAATATAGTTAAAAACATTATCAGAATAACTTCAAAGAATGGAAGGCAAGGGAGGGGGTGCTCGCTTTCCACTCCAAATCAGAGGTATGGTAGGTGGACTTCCTAATGGATTTTACTAATTAGCCACCTCGAAATGGTGACCACGATGTCTGTGACCCGCTTCTCCTGTCTCCGTGGGCCATGCCCAGAGCTTAAGGTTGTAATCCCTCCTCTCACATGGCTACCTACTCAGATAGAACTGCTAGAGTTCCCTCATCAGCCTCTTACACTCCGCTTCCTTCTATACGCTCATCCTCATGAGGTTAAGTGGCACGACATCTGCACTGGTCAATCATGATGGCTCTCCGGATAGGCAGTCCACCTCCCCAACCCTCATCAAGCCATCAACCCACCACTGCAGGCATTTATTCTCGGGACATGGGTGCTTTTGGTTCCCTCCCAGCTGCTGGAGTCCAACACGGTATTTTATTCTGCAGGGAAGCTAATTTTTCATATATGCCTCCACCACCATGGTCTCTTTTCTCCAGACATCCTCTCAAAATAGTCACAAGAATAAAATCTAAAATCAAGCCATTTTACATTCATTGACCTCTTCCTGGAAGTCCATTTACAACACATATTCATACTTATGAGTTTTTGGCATAGTCCCAATAGCCTGTGTTTATATTTACAATCTGGGGGAAACAGGGTGTTACAAAACCTTAAATGTGTTAATTAATCAATTAATAAATAAATAATTAATATTATTAATAAATAATCATTATTTAACTAATACACACTAGGACAGTTAATTATTTAATCAACTATACTTGATAAACCCTATGCAACTATTTAACTAGGGTTGTTACACCTTCCATTAAATCCTATATTTAGTGGTCTCTTATGCTTTCCATATTCTTTTGGACACAATAGTACCTACAATCTCTAAATGAGAAGGAGTGATAAGTAGAGTTTTCACGTTAAGGTTCCTCCAAGCTTTAATACCAAGGAGATGTTCCTAAATAATGCAATTTCTAATAATAACTTTCCAATCCTCATTGTCATCAATAACTTGAATGCTATATTCTGCATACAAGGCCTATGCCTGAATATGACTATAGATGATATCGAGATCGCATTAGTCCCTAGGCAAGCAATATAGATCCCAATACACATGGTGAAAGCCCATTTACCTTCATGATTCTCACATGAACCAAGCATTTTTTATTCACAATTGACTTAACCATGTTGAGATCCCCAAAGAGGAGCTAGAGTGCTTCAAGCATTTCTTTGGTGAAGAATTTTGAAAGTAAGTCTTTTTAAGATCCTTATTTCACATTATCAATGATAATCAACAAATTCAAACTAAAATGCAATCCTTTCCATATTATCATTTATGCATAAACGTTGGTTATCCCAAAGATATAGCCATCCAAATTTAGCATAACCTAAAGCATTAATTGTGTTGGGTTAGCTCCCATTTAAATCGTTGCCAAAGCAAAAGTTGGTAAAATAAGTAGTTTCACACCACCTCTACCCTTTACATGGTTTGAAACAAAATGTTAAGGGATGAAACTAACGATTTTGATTTTCTACAAGCACAAAATGTTAAGAGAGGACACCGAACTACACAACTTTTAAACCACAGATCTCCTACACAATTATGTCAGAGCTCCAACATTTTAAGAGATAATTTACATGGAAAACCAACAATGTGAAAGTCCATATTGTCTTGGCCACCTAGCTAGTTCAAAATCCCAAAGCTATTTTTCAGTCAAGGGAGAACATAATCCTCAAGCTTGCGTTGCTTAGGGTACTTGAGATATTCTTCAACATTCATAACCAGTTTTGAATGCAGTAATAGACATGGTAACTTGTCCCTTCATCCACCTACTTGAGAAGTAGAAGTACAAGAGGGAATATAATCTCTTTCGTTGTCACCATCGACTTGTAGGACCCATTTGGGAATTTTGAGAGGGATTTGTGACCACATGGATTCATCCATCATCTGTTGAGGAATTGTTGGCCTTAGTATGAGGTATAAGGGCATCTTAAGGGGATTAAATGTTGGTTTTGACCAATAGGGGACAATCCTTGATGTAGTGATCAAGGCTTTGACACCTAAAATAGGTGGGTGGGAGATTGATGTAGCTGATAGGCTAATACAAGACTCTACCCCCAACCTATATATAAATAAATTCCTTGAGGTATTTTTATAGGTTAGCCCTAAGGAAAAGACTCCTTCGAGGCCTAAGGTTGAAGAAACTAGTCATCTCATGACAAATGTACCCATCGATAAGCATATAAATATGTCCTATAAATCCCAACATTATATTGGAATCCTTGGGAATTCAACCCATATAGGATAAGATAATTGGCTTGTTTGTTTAAAAAAAAAAAAAATTTCTCCTAAGGAGAAAAACCACCAAGGTGTTATGACATATCTATGGGTCTCGAGTAAGAACATCAACATAATGTACTTCTTCCTTGAAAGAGAGCATATAATCCCCTTTTTTTTTCCTATGGGTGGCTGAGCGGTGTTTGTGATATGGCCCCTAAACTTCTTACCCAAGTCTCTATCACATACTCGAGAAGGATCTCACTGATAAAGTAACCAAATAAAGTAAAATTCTTAAGCTTATCACAAACAAAAATCATTGCTCATCAATACTGATATTGTTCATCTGTAGGAATGTTGGTTACCTCATGAAAAACATTTGGTATAAACTTATGAGGGGTCTTTAGAGCCATTGTTGTTGTTACTGTCACCTTTAACAACTGGAGCTATAGAGTTGATTGGATTAATGGTAAATATCTCAAGCCATGGGTTGGCCATAATGAGGCTCCCTCATGCCTCATGAGAAGTGGGAAGGGCCGTCGCATAATGACTGAGCTGTCATGTATCAGTAAATCATTGAAAGGAATAACAAAATTCAACTAAATCTAGAACTTTCCTTACTAGCATTCGAGAAACCCTAATAGAGCCCTCCAACTTTGCTAGTAATCTTACCTTAACATGATCTTTTTTTGATTGAGTTGACCACCAATCACCTCATCTAAACATTATCAATCATTGCTCACCATGCAATGACCTTTGGGTTTTGTTTGTCTTAACACCTTCTTGTGTCATATATTAGGGTTTTAAACAATGTCGTGGATAGGATTTTCCTCCTCATTACCATCCCTATCATTGACATATCGATAAGCTACTTCATAATTTGTATATTAATTATTTCATCCATATGGTGCTTGATCATCATTTAGTTCCCATTTCATGTATTCCTCTTTGAATTCCATCCATGATGCAACCACTAATTTATATTCATCATTCATCCTTTACCATAATCGTGAATATTGTATCAATCCTATAACAATTGACTCATTTATCAATTTTCTCTTTTCTTCTAATCCAATTGTTTGTTTTTTAACTTATTCATCTCCTTTTAAAAGAATTCATACAACTTCTTAAAATAACTCTTTTAAAGACCCCTTCTACATATATATTAAAGCTATGGTAGATTTTATAGTCATATTAAAGCTATGGTAGATTTTCTTGTACAACTTCTCACTTATATAATCTTTACTTCATAACAATCCACCAAAATTANCTTAAAATAACTCTTTTAAAGACCCCTTCTACATATATATTAAAGCTATGGTAGATTTTATAGTCATATTAAAGCTATGGTAGATTTTCTTGTACAACTTCTCACTTATATAATCTTTACTTCATAACAATCCACCAAAATTATAAATGTTATTTACCACAATAAATAATATAAATTCATGAAAGTCATAAAGAAGTTTTTATAGGAAATTCTTGTTCAAACCAACAATGAATATGTTAATTCATGAAAGTCATAAAGAAGTTTTTATAGGAAATTCTTGTTCAAACCAACAATGAATATGTTAGAGTAAGTTTGAAAGTCATAAATAAGTTTTTATAGGAAATTCTTGTTCAAACCAACAATGAATATGTTAGAGTAAGTTTTTATAGGAAATTCTTGCTCAAATCAATAATGAATATGTTTAGGGAATATATTTACTTTTAATTATATAATTGATGCAGAAAATTTAATTCTCAATCAAATTATATTTTAAATTGAAAAATTTATACTCAATTTTGAATTCTCTATAAATTATATGGTTTTGAAATAATAACAATTTTTCATATATAGTTAAGAATATGTGTTTTCTCATGAAAGATCACTCTATATTATTTTTTGATGTTTGACAATTTTTTTAGGTTAAATTATTATTCTTATTATTTTTTGTAAATAAAAGAGGAAATAAGTATTATCTTAAAAACTTCAAAAAAGTATAATGATCCTTGCTTGCCACCTATTTCAGCACAACAGGAAACCAAAACATGTGGTTCGCCAAAATATTTAAAAAAACATGACAATTTTTCCATAGTTCAGCTTGCCAGATGTCATGTTACTAACATTAGACGTGTTTGGTGTCATGCACCAGAGCTCATGGCCATCATGGCTGTAACTTTACATCATAGAACTTAACAAAACTGGAAAGAGCTGAATTTTGAAATGAAAACTGAGAGAGAAGCTAAAAATTTGGAAAACTTGAACGTCAATCGGTGCTGTAGGTGAAGACGAACTTCTGTCCGTAGGTCGGACAATGAGTTTTCTCTGGAGCATCTGACAAGGCGTCAAATAGGAGGTCCATGTGACAGCCGAGAGTGCATTGATTCTGAGTTTGATCCTCCAGGCTTCTCCGCATATCAAAGATTAGTTGCACGTGGTCGTCCGAAAAGCGAAGAGGGTTGGGCATAGTGTGCTCAATTTTCCCATCCACTTCTGCTTCCGTTGTTTCCATATCGAAATCCGCCAGTGGAGTTTCTTTCTCATCCAACCCAAGGCTAGAATTCCTGGCAATCCAATCTGCTAGCCAACTAGGGGAATTTCTTCCTCCACCAAGCAACTTCCATGCTCCATAGGCCGAGCTTGGGGCATGGTGATGATACTAGGCTTGAGCGCGGCTCTCAAGGGATGTTGCTCAGGAGGAGGAATTTCTTTTTCCACCGGGCAACTTCCCATGTCGTGCATATCATCAAAAGGGGGTGGAGGCAAGTTCTGGGCATGAGGGGAGGGAGGGGGAGTCTCAGTCCAATTCTGGCCTCTTCTAGGGGGAGTCTCAGTCCAATTCTGGCTGTGAAGGGTCAAGGCGGTTGTGCCTTGCGACGAAGCTGTAATTCATTGGCCCCCTTTTGGGTTTGCCACACTCTCTGGGCATGATTGAAGGATCACAACGAAAATGGGGTAGCAGAGGTAGTGGAAGGGAGGCGAAAAGGAGAATGAGAGAGGTGACTAGTGGTGGAAGGGAGGCGACGAGAGGAGGTTCCCCGTAGGAGTGCACATGAGACCGAGAGAACCAGAGAGCCAACAGAGCTTGGTAAATGACATAATGCACTGGAGCTCTTACCTTCATATCGGTCGAATGAATGTTGGTGGGGGACGCCATGAAAGCCGAAGTGACATGAGCTCGAGGACAGTTATTATTATTTATTTTTTCTTTCGATTAGTGACCTACTTAGCAGCACGTCCGCTCACCAGTAAACTAAACCTCTCTAGACTTATTATTATTATTATATATATGGAAAAATTATATTAATTTTGAATTCTACCTAAATTATATTGTTTTGAATTTAACAATTTTTCATAAATTAAGCCATATAAATTCAATTCGAAAAATATATTATAACGATATAAAATGATATATATATATATATAGTAATATAGCAAATCCTGTGATTCTGAAATTACAAATCAAAATCTCTATAAAAGTCCATAGTTTTGCTCAACTATATATATATATATTAAGTCCATAGTTTTGCTCAACTATATATATATATATTACCTTATATTGTTATTACAATAGATTTTGATTTGTAATTTCAGAATCACAGGATTTGCTATATTACAATATTAATATACACTTTCTTTTTCTTTCATCGAGGGTCGGTAAGTGTACAGCAATTTTCAATTCAGTCTTTCTGAAAAATCACGAAAGTGAAAGTTGAGGAGTATTGTCTATATATAGTAAACCAGGCAAGCCAGCAACACAATATATACAATCACATCATCCTTGCCTTGCTGCTTATGCATATCCCAATCCAAGTTTCCAATTGTGTTGTTAATCAGGATTTCAGTGCAGTTTAGTTTCTGGGTGTCAATGGCAGATGACGATTCCAAAAAGTCTCTGAAACTCAAACCTCATCACAGAATCGGAGATCTCCCTAAATCTTCTCCAAAAATAGGAGCAGCTCAGTCAAGCAAGAGCCCCAAGCCGATACCACCATCATCATCTTCATACCAAATTAAGCCAACGGATGCCTTTAAAAAAACAACAGGCATTGATAACTCTAAGAAACAGACTGCTTATGATGTCAAGCCCAAGTCGTTTTCTGTGAAGGAGGAGGTATTTTCCTGCCAAATTTAGATAGATCTACAAAGAATATAACGTTTTCGGTTTGTTTCTGGGAGGTTGATTATTGTCTGTACTTGTTGTTTCTAATTGGAGCGAAGGCCAAAACATCAGTTAAAGTGAAAGAAGTTAGCGGTCAGGCCAAGAAAAATAGCAGTCCAAGCAAAGCCAAGGAGAAAACAGTGAAGAAGGTTTACTCATTGACTGGACAAAAACACGATCCTCCAGAGGAGGTAAAGCTTTTTCCTGCCATTTGGTTTTTGGGTTGAAGGAAACTTGCGTTTTTATTGAACAAAAGCTTGACCCATCAGAGCAAAACTCTACTTTTGTCTTTACAAGTATCTATGGTTTATAGTTTCATATTTTCTTTGTTTATTTTCCAAAAAATTTCCTCTTTTGTTGTGTTTTTCTTACAATTTTTTCAACTGTTATTTTTAAGTTTCTTCAAAAACATTTGCTGCGCTGCATAACAAGGACTTCTTTGTTGAGTCTTTTGGAACAAGGTTTCCATCTTTTGTAATTATTATTTTGGAAGTTGCTTCAAGAAACATGCCCAGAGGTTGAGGGGCTGCACTGGATAACAATGACTTCCTTTGTTGGTTGGGCTGTGGTTCAACAGTAAATCCGTGAGACTTTATGTCAACTAACCCAGGTTAGATACTCAACGTTTCTGTGTTTACACCCTTTCTCACCTATGTGGGTATCCCGTAATGACACGTTTCAGAAGATTGACCTTAGTCTGGCAAAAAAAAAGGAGTCTATTTCATAAAAAAAGGACTTCCTTTGACTTATATGCCAGGTTAAACCACAGCTAGAATGAAATCTCTGTGATGGCTTAATACTCCTATACCTTATTACTTTATTAGTGAACCAAGGCTCTATTAGCTAAAATTATTTTAAATTTTGCTCATTGTTAAAAAAATATATATATTTTTTTTATCTTTTTGCTGAGAGGGGGTTTCAGAAAATAATATTTCTTTGTCTTTCTTTTGGAAATATATTTCAGTATTTTGGAAGCTGTAAGTACTAAGGATCATATAATGGGCTAACTTGCTTATTGTATGGTTTGTGCAGAGAGATCCGTTAAGGATATTTTATCAGTCCTTGTATGAACAGATACCCACAAGTGAAATGGCCACAATTTGGTATGAAAGCTTCCGATCTCACACCCCAGTTCAACCAAATAAAATGAAAAAGAGACAGATAGAAAATGACTTTGGTTTTGGTAGGAATATTATAATTTGTATTTAGCTTTGGTGGGCCGCCTCTTGTTCAAGGCTTTTGGTGGGCCGCCTCTTGTTCAAGGCTTCTAGTTTGAAACCCAAATGCTTTATTTGTTTCTATTCTGTTTAGATTGATGGTATGGAAACTTTGCTCCATTTGTTATATTTTAATTTTCCAGCAATACATTTGTTTTCAATTGGAAAAAGATTTGGCTTTGAATTGTGTTGGTTGTAATTATTCACCTTTCTGACGAAGTTTGGGGATATAAATAGGTAATTGAAACCAATTTGCTCGTGTTAGAAATAGAGAATATATTCAAATTTTATATAACGTGTTTGATTGACAGACTAAAGATGTATAAAACGAGTCTTTTCATTTTTATTCATACAATTCTTTATTAAATATTTTTCTAGCCCCTGAATTGAGAATGGTTGTTCAATGTTAACAGACAGTATGGACTACCTATCAAACCACGTAACTGCCCACAAAACACCATGGATACTAGGCTATTTCTCTTAACACTGCTACAGATTATATCCATGTTAAAATAGCTTCTTACACGCAGTTGACTCTTATGTAATTGAAACTTAGTACAAGGGAGAGCTTTGGTAAATATATCTGCTAACATGTCTTCTGAAATGCGAAATTGAAGCTCCATTTTGTAATAACGTTCTCTCTCAGAAAATAATGTTGTATTTCTATGTGTTTTTTCTCATGAAATCCTGGATTTGTTGTTATTGCAATACAATTTTAATTGTTGCATTGTAATACAACAGGATCAATCGGCTTTTCTCTAACCTCTGCTAGTAGCTTTTCATTACCAATAATCTGCTTTAGTGCTTGATAGAGCAACACTGTACTGCCTCTTTCTACACCATGACAGTGCTCCATCACCAAACATAAAAGCAATGACATGTGTTGGACTTATTGCCATCAACATTTTCTACCCAATCAGATTCATAGAACTCTGAAAGCTATTGAAGTTCTTCACTACGAGTGCTATGAGTGCTCCCACTGAAGCTAATTCCAAAATCAACTTGTTCTTTCAATATCACAAAAGCAGCTTCACTGTTTGCTATTGTGGGGAACCTGGATCTGCCATTTACCATTTGACTAAACTTACTGTGAATGCATATCTAGTCTAATACAGATACACGAGGATTCCCTACAACATTTTGATCAGAAACCTGCTTCATATTTTACTTCTGTTTATCAGTTTAAGGGCACATATCATTTGTGAGATTAAGGTTTACCTCCATTCTAAGTTACCAGGATCTGGATACAGATCTACAGGATGTTTTTAAAAGTCAGGATTGGGAAGGGTTGACCCTAGATCCCTAGTCAACTCATCCTTTCACCCCTTTTTCTCCACCAAGCGGGGGTCCAGCTTAGCTCACATGTGAGTGTTTCTTATAGATATAGCTCAGTTTTCCAACCAGTTCACCACCTGGTTCGCTGATCTCCTAACATGTACAAACTGATAATCCACAACGCTTGAATTGTCTTTTTACACCATTCCTTGTGGCTAGCCACTTTCCATGAGGAACTCATGGATTTCTTATTAAGGATATCTGTTATCAACTTTGAGTTGCCTGTGAAAGCGATTTCAGCTCTAGCTCACATGTGACTGCTTCTTATGGGTATAGCTTGGTTTTCCAGCCAGTCCACCACCTGGTTGGCTGAACTCCTAACATGTACAAATTGATAATCCTACAATTCTTGAATCATCTTTTTACACCATTCCTTATGGCTAGCCACTTCCCAAGAGGAACTCATGGATTTTTTATTAAGGATATCTGTTATCAACTTTGAGTTGCCTCTGAAGATGATTTTCTTGAACCCAACATTAAGCACTTCCATTATGCCTGTTACCCCTCACATTGTATGAGGATTGCACATGTGATTTTTATCATATGATTCAGAGATTTGCAGGATGGTACGATGATTCTAGCCTTCTAAAGGTTGGATGCTGGATGATAACTTCTTGAGGATGTTGATGTTTTGTAGCTTCGAGAGGTATTCCCACAAGTGGCCTTGGGTGTCAGGCATGTGGGAATCCTCGTTGGCACCTCTCTGCACTTTCGTTTGGATGAAAACCCCCTTGGATTGTAGCTGGGGGCCTCATGGGCTTGTTGATGGGCTTTGTGGGCTTGTGTAGGGGCTTTACACCGACATAGAAAGTCTAATTTAACATTGAGTTGTTTAAGGGCTTCTCACACACCCCTTTGGAGTTGTATATAAAGGAGATAATGTGAGAGTGATTCTCATTAGGTGTGGAGTCTTGGTGACCTCAACCAACTATAGAGAGAGGCTGATTTAGGCCTCAGATCTGCTGTTCTGTTCTTGTTTTAGGCAGGTACCATGAAGAGGAGGACTGAGTAAGGCTGGAGCAGGTCTGTTGAGGATTGTGGGAGGCTCGGCCAGCCTAGGAGAGGCCAACCGCAGGTCTAGGGAGGCTTGGCCAGCCTAGGAGAGGTCAGTTGCAGGCCTAGGGAGGCTTGGCCAGGTACAAGAAGGGCAGCCGCAGCAAGGAAGAAGGATGCCACAACATTCTGGGAGCTCGGCCAGCCAAGGGAAGGCAGCTACAGGTCTGTGAGAGGCTCGACCTGCAAGAAGGAGCCTCAGTTTGCTAGGAGAGGTGAGTAACAGGTTTGCTAGGCAGAGATTTGGGGCTGCTACAGCCACCCTAACAGCCACAGGTATGTAAAACTGTTACAGCAGTCTTAGGGCAGCATTGAGGGGCTGTTGCAGCAGCCTAACATCAGACTTGAGGGCAGTTTGAGGGCAGCCTTTGTGGTCCAGAACAACAGGTTTTGGAGCTGTTCTTAGGGTTGATAGAGAGCAGTTTGGGACAGTTAAGGGTTGGTAAAGGGAACATGAGGAACCTGCTCAAGTGACCAACAAGCAGAGGAAGGGAAAGTGCCATAGTTCAGGTGCCAAGTTGCAGAGGCAGTGTAGAGTTTGAGGGGGTAAGGGATGCCCTATTTCTCAGCCTCAGTCCAACAGACTTGGGCAAGTTTCTGCATTGTTTTGTAAGTGCTCTTTGGTATCTTTCTTTATGTAAAATTGGGCCAATGTCCCTCGTATGAGAGCTCATTGTTCTGGGTTTAAGAACAAGTGATTTTGGGCTCGAAATTCCTGTGAAGTGTGTATGATTCAATTGCTGGTTTATTTTCCGCTGTGCTAAGTTGTTAGGCATCTCAGTGTGTTTATTTTCATAGTTCAAATTGTGTAATTTTGTGTATACTGTTGAGAACCTAGACCAGACCTGAGGTGTGTGTGCACCGGTCTACCGTCTGGGTCCACTTCAAAATCTAACATGGTATTAGAGCTTGAGGTTTTGGATGGCAGTTGGATCTGAGTTATTTACACGTGTGACAACTCTGAGAAGGAGTTGTAGCAGTGATGAGGAGCTAGCTCTAAGAGGGATCTATAGTGACTATTGCAGATGATAGTAGTCTTGAGAAGACATGGAGCAGACAGTTCAGATGAGGAGTGGTGGACTATTGCAGCTTGGTGGTGTGGCAAGTTGGGAGTTTTGGTGGATTGGTGGAGAGCTCGGTTGGTAGCAGTATGTTGTGTGGCAGGTTGCCAACTTCGTGGATGGACTTCCGGTGGCTTGTCATAGTGAGTTGCGATGGGTGCAGCTCGGGTGCTTTGGCACAGATGAGATAGCTTCATATGTTTGGCAGTTTGATGAGATGAATTCTTCATCGGGCTTGAGAGTTGCACATTGCTGAGGTGAGACAATGTACGAGGTATTTGACCTAGGAGGGTGAGGACACTTGCAGAGAGGAGTTGCGGAGGTCTAGAGTGGACTAGACTAAGTGTCCAACTACAACTTAGGACTGTTTTAGAGAGAGGACACAGGTTTAGTTGTAGCATGTGCATAGACACAAAGAGTTTTGTGACTTGGATGATGGACTTGGGTAGAAGTTTATTGGATGGTTGTGACTTGAGTAAGCGAGACGCTTGCCTTGGGAGGATTGCATGGTTCTTATACAGCGGGAGCCATCAACATATGACAGGAGCACATGATTTGTTCGAGAGCTTCACAGAGTCTGACTTAGGTATGTACGTGGAGCTTGGTATGGAGACCATGCATGTAGTATAGGGATCTAGAACAATGGTATTCCAGATAGAGTCAGGAGATGTGTTGAGAGTGACAAATGTGCTATGGGTGCCAGAAGTGTGCTCTAAGTCTCAGCGATTGAGGAGAAGGGCTATGCAATTTTGTTTCGGGATGGACATGTGTTGTTCATGCCCAGAGGATCTAGCTCAGACACAATAGTGGTCTTGGAGTTAGAGAGAGCAATGTGTATAGGCAGAAGGGCCAGCCTATGCGAGTCATGACCAACAGTAGCAGAGTGACAGTGGACAGGGAGCATATAGCTTCGAAGGTTGTGCAGACTCAGTATTCCAAGAGATAACATGCAAAACCCTTATCAAAGATATTCCTCCAAATTTCCAAGAACAAGCATCCAAGAGAAGTCGCTAGCCTTTCTTCCCCCAATAGACAATCAAAACATCCATTTTGCATAAGAGAGAAGAGATAGCGAATTTCCCAAGAGGGGCCAAAATTTTAGTCCAAGAGTTATGTAATTCTCAAGTGATGAGTTCTCAAAATGAAAAAGAGATGGCCTCTATTTATATGAGGCTATTTAAACCAATTTGTCCACATCAAAATGTCAACAAAAAAGAGCGCCGACCCCCTTTGTTTGCGTTTACAACTTACAAAAATAAAAATTACATAAAATAAAACCCTTAAAAGGGTGACGTCATGCCCTAGAAGGGTGACGTTGACCCTCAAAGTGAGACGTTGAGCCTCAAGATGCAAATCATTTGGCCTGTTATCGCACAAGTTTTTGGTTGGGCAAAGCTCGACCCAACCACAATTGGCGACAACTTATTAGAGAACACCTACCCACTGTCACCTTACGCAGGTGTTCTCGTCACTTTAGAGGTGAGGTAGTCACCTCAAGGGGGGAATCCCGGTGACCTAGAGGGGATTGAGACGAAAAATGTGATGTATGAATGGATGCTCATATAGGTCAAGTTGCTAAATGGAAAAGGGAGCTTGGTAATGAGTCTTGAGGATTGCTTGAGGTTGCCAAAGCTTTGAGTGACCTGCAAAGAGATGATACCTGCCCGAGACACAAGGAAAACCAAGTATACAATGCAATATATCAATTGGACAAGCAAGTTAAACTTACTGTCCCTAATAGCAGCTATTAGTAACAGTATATATCAGCAATGAAATGGCACAATAAGCTGCTAAACAAGTGCTAGAAATCAAGTGAAAGATGCAAGAGATAAACTAGCTAAACACTAGTGAAACTCAAGATTCAAAGACCAAGATACAAGCATAAAAAGGTAAGGCTGTTGTAAACACTTTTTGCAGCAATATAAATCGGCCCTATGGATGTAACAAACAACTTATTACAACAAGAAGATCGGCCACTAAAACCCCCTCAATGTTTGCCAAAAAGTGTGTTAGACCTAGTAGTTCATGTGTGCAAACTTTGAGCAAATTTCAATGGTTGATTTAAGAGTTATTGAAGAAGTTACATTAGGGTTTCTGCAGCCCTAATGGCTGAAGATAAATGTTTGTAACAGCAGTAAGAACTACCCCTTTAGAGGGGACGCCCTAGTGGCTGAGAGGTGCTCTAGGCACAAGAAACAAAACCCAAATTGCAAAATATTAAAATGACCGAAAATCATGTTTCCCAATGCAACTATTTTATTTTTCCAATGCAAAATATTCAGATTAGTGCCTTTAAAATTGGGTGAATGGGGCCTTTAAAACACAAGTTAGATCAACAACAACCCTTGTTAGAATATGAAAGATGTGTGCTCGTTTTACCATTGACAATACCCTTGTCACCCAACCATAGGCCAAAGCCACCCTCCGAGCACCTTAACCTTGACAGAGAATTAGTCCGGAAGCAAACCCTAGGCTAGATAGCCAAACAAAGGGTAGCGCATCTTTCCCCAAGGATAGCGCACCAACAAGAGCTGATCAGATAGTCCAAACCCTAGCCAAGAGATAGTCCAAGCCAAACGTGATCTGCTAGCTGCAGCAGCTGCAATGGCAGCTCTCCTCAAACCTGCGCACAAGACTGGGCACT
>SNQJ01S0105091.1:30231-43708 GCA_010110895.2 Picea sitchensis
GCTTTGCCTTTTTTGCAGCATCTTCGGGTTCCTGTAATTCTTCCTTGACAAATATCGCTAGGTCATTCTCTTCAAGAATGAGGCCAATCCTATACTTCCAGGCACAGAAGTTTTCCACTCCTTCTAACTTGTCAACAAGCTTCATGCTCGTAGACATCTTTACTTGGAGCTAGGAAAATGACCAAAAAATGAAAGTGCTCAAAATAAAAAACTGAACTTACCAGGAGATGCGCTTGGCTGAGGCGAGCTGCCTTGTGTGTTTGGATCTGAGAAAATCCAACTTTTTCCCCTTCAAATATGATCTATGGATTTCTAGACTGGTGCTTCTGGTACCTCTGGTACTCTGGTACTTTTGGTACTTCTGGTACTGGTTTTCTAGTACTTTATGAAACTAGGGTTTCACTTTCCGGGAGATCCAGCCACTGAAAAGGTGCTCTGATGATGCCAAATTGATCCTTGGGGGAGGGCGCAGCTTTCTAGATAGTTTTAGGGCTGAAAAGCTTGACTTTTGGAAAACCCTAATTTGCAGGTACGACAATAGTGACGTTTTTCTCTTGCGAAATATGCTTCCTTCAGCTTGGCTCTGATACCATGTTAATGTTTTAAGCCATTATTATAGATGTTTGCATTTCATTAGATAACAATAGCATAATCCAAGATCAATGAGAAATACACAATCACAAGAGACACAACATTTATCCTGGGAAACCCTTTAGGGGAAGAAAACCCAGCAAGAACTTCCTTAATATAGATAGCCAATACAATGCCAAGAGATCTCTATGCTAAAACAGAAAGTCCTCTCCAAGTTATGTGCCACTCTCTTTCTCCTTTGCTGGTAATAGATCAGAACTTGTCTCTCAAACTGAGCAAGTGAGTTTTTTTTTTGTCTAAGTGAGGCACTAGCCTCCTTTATTTATACAAGTCTGGCATGTGTGAAGTGTCTCTTCAATAATAATAAGAATACTCTTTGCAGTTACAATATTTCAACAATATTAAGGTGACAATGATAGGTCACCCCCTGTTACGTCAATCTTGCATCCATTTGCCTTGGGCTTTGGGAAAATACAGATTGTGAGATAACATTTTGGTGCCGTTGTCGGGAAACACTGAGTCAATATTTCTCAACAACACTTTTTCAGTAAGCCTTTCCCTCAAAGCATTTATCTTATGAAGCTTACATAGAGACTCCACTGAGGGTGATTCCCTCTTTTCCATTTGATGATCCCTGGAAGGATTATCTAGCAACTCCACTAATGATTAAGCTAAAAATGGCTTCTCAATGGGACCCAGGAAATTTTAAACCTTTGGATATGAGTAAAATACCAGGGTATCCTCAACGAATGCCTCCAAGGCATGTAAATTGACTCCCTAAATTCACTGGTAGTGATGAAGAGAATGTTGAGGACCATATGCATGACTTTTATGCTTTCTTTCAACTCCACCCTAGCCGTGATGATGTTGAAGACCTAGCAATGAAAATTTTCTTTGCCACTCTTCATGACGATGCTAGGAGATGGTATGATGGTCTCCCTGATAAAGGCATCAAGACCGTGGATCAATTTGAGAGAACCTTCTTGAATGAATGGTCACTTTATAAAAGGTTTCCGACCTTAAATATTTGGGGATACCCAAACCATTTTCCTCTTGGTTTGGTAGATAATTGTCTGAAATTTGATGGGAACCCATCCGTGGCTAAATCTCATGTCGCAGAATTCTTGAAATGTATTTCAAAGGAAAAAGTAAGACATCATGATGTACTAGTAAGATTATTCTTGTTGTGTCTGGGAGCAGACCAAAGGGAGTGGGTTAAGCATGACGTCATCCCAAAGAGTATAATTTCTATTAGAGCCTTCATTTTAGTTTTCCCCGACAGATGGCACCCAACCATGAGAGTGTATAAAAATACTTCAACCCTCAAAAAGGAAGGGTTACACCCTAGCCCTATTAATGAAGACCAAAACCAACAAGAAGTTGAAGAAAGGGTCATTGATGAAGGATACAAATCCCATGAGGAAGAGCAAGAATTTACTACCAAAGATAATGAGGACCAGGTTGAAGAGCAAGAGCCTGAAGATATTAAACATGATGAAGTATTAATGTGTGCTCCTCACTCTGATGAAGCCATCCCAAATCCTTTTCCTCCTGCACAAGAAGAAGAGGATGAGGTTAGTCACTTTCCTTTTCAGGTTTTTGATGATACCTTATTCTATTATTTGGAAGGTGAAGAAGAAAGGGAACCCTTGGACGAGCTAGACCCTCCATATTATGAAGTTGAAAGGGCAAGTCATAAGGATGAGGTACCGATGCTTACTCCTCCATTTGATAAAGTTATCCAAGTTTTCAAAGCTCATGCACAGGAAGTGAATACGGTGAGTTGTTTCCCTTTCCAACATTTTGATGATGCCTTATTTCGTGATTGATAATATTGATGAGTTCATACACGTTGGGGAATGTAAATGGGATGTGATTGGGTATGATGGGGATTCCATTTACTACATTGAGGGTCATTTCCAAATGTTACCTTCACAACTATTATATGAGCTAATTTTGATATTGGGCAACAAGGAGATGATGTTGTTGCACATGTTTTCCAAGCACCCAAGGATGACCTAGTTCTATGTCTCATATCGTTGTCCTCATTGAACCATCACCTTTGTTTGCCACTAAGAACATGAAGATGAGGGCGCCTTCAAAAGCGTTGAGTATAACTTCCAACAAGAATATATTTTACGACAATATTCCAGTATGTGGGTCGTATTCACCTCAGGTTCACCAGTGCGTGGGCTCTCCATGCTTCCAATTGCAGCGATATCAAACAATATTTCAATCCCAATCTGTTGAACTAAGTCTTAGCCATCATAAACTTCTCAATAATTTTGCAGGTCGTCGAAGACAACATTTAGGGCTCGAGAATTTTCATGGGCTATTGTTCGAATTCTTGCAGTTCTGATAACAAATACATGGGAAATGAAGAAGCTAGAATCCAAGGATGGATGTTGCATATACTTTTCCTTAGGTTTACTTACAGAACTCGGACGATCACATAATTGGTCAGAAGGGTTACAACACTCGATGAATATGTTCAGTGCGTAGAGGTTCAAGAGCACAGAATGTTCAGTGGTTGCCTCGTATACTAGATTGAGGTCGCTTCGTCAAATGCTAATTTGGATTTCACCACGGAGTAAGTGAATGCAACATTAGACTGGGTACGCTCGGCCTGTGTATGCGCTCATGGATTCCATGCATGATGATGATTGTTCTTCTGGTTATCGTTAATTCCGACATCCATCCGCTACATGAATTCTTCTTTTATCCTTGCTTCACTATCATTTTGGGCTCTCCATTTGCAATTACTATTTACCATTACATGGTATACACACAATACAAAGGTGAAAAAAAACATCTTCAAGCTTAGAGCCATTGATAGAAAAATCACAAAATAAGAGATATAAATTCACCATTTCCATTAATCAAACAAACCCTTACGATTTTTAAGGTAGACTACTCACACATGGTCGCCTCCTCCTCTTGCCCGGAAATCAATTTCACAATAATCATCACTACATCAGATCCTTTCAAGGAGCCTGCGATAATCACTACCAACACCATTCTTTCAGTGCTTGCAATCGATTATCCAGTACAAAAAATTGTCTGGTATGTCTCAGATGACGATGCTTCTCCCATGACTTTCTACTCTTTAGTAGAAACTTTAAAATTTGCCAAAAACTGGGTACTGTTTTGCTGAAAGTTCGATATAAAGACAAGGGCGCCACTTGTGTATTTTTCCGAAGAAAGTCCCCATCATAGCAAGAGTTTTGATTCAAACTTTCTCCGGGAAAGGAAAGAAATGAAGGTATGAAGTGTTCCTTTAGGAATCAAGGTAGCTAATTTCTCTATGAGTTGTGATGTGTTATGATATTTCTGAACGTTTTCTAGGATGAATGTGAGTATTTCAAGAGCATGATTATGAAAGCATTGGAGACACAGGAATTCCCATTAGACTCGATATGTCTGGATGGTGTTGATGGTTTCGCTCATGGAATCTTAGACGTTCACAACCACTTTAGTGTAGTCAAGGTTAGTCATATTCATTGGACCGTTTTCTTTCTATTTCTAAGCTAACATTCTCCCACAATAATTCATTCTACTAGTAGTGCAGAAAGCTTGGAAGAAACGCAAACACATGAAAACTATTTAATTTAAAAATGAGATCATAACTGAATGGAAGCATTGAAGTACCTCTCTTCTGCACCATAACTCTCATTAACCTTCCTAATTTAAGCTCCAAAATCCACATCTCTCAATACCGAAAACAAAAATTATTAATTATATAATGTTGAAAATTGTGTTTAGTTACAGACCATAATAATATAATGTTATAATGTTAGAAATTGTGCTCAGTTTCCTTGTAAAATTAGATCTTACTAGCATATTCACTGATACAATAGAGGTCCCAACAAGCCACAATGTCACTTTGAAGTAACGAGGGTTTATTTCAACTCCTACCACAAAGGCCCGTTTGAATTTTCGGAAGTGAGAATCAAGCCCTGCTTCCCAAAACTATCCTCAATTGATTGCCTCACTCAGTAATTGCTCATATCAGGAAAACATTGGTCGGCCTTGAAACAAAAATAGTGATAAAACTAAATAACCAAACCCTAAATAAATTCCATGAATGAAGGAAAAAATACAAATACAAAACATAGAATGGGTACCTGCAACACAACGTTGAGGAGAAAAAGGTGTTCATTCAAAGTACTGAAGGTCACGTTTTTGAGCTGGAAAGGGAGAGATTCCAACGCCCGTGTAAGATGGAAGAGAATTCCATGTTCCTACTTGCACCAGATTCAGACCTCCACGATGCTTTCTCCCACGACACGATGCTTGCACCAGATTAAAAATTATTTGATGATACAACTAAGACGTTGAAGTAAATGATAGAACTAATTTAATATTCATTTAAAACATATAAATTATAAGATATTTTTATTCAACAAAAATAATATTATCATTAAGCTTAGTGTTAAAATATTAAAATCTTCACCCTTTTAAAGCACAAATTATGTGCATTTCATTTAAAAAAAAAATACAAATTATGTGCATTTCATTTTTAAAAAGAAAAAGAAGGTAACTCTCGGTCTTTTCATTAACTCTGCAAAGCAAATCCTAATTCAGTGTTCACAAATCCGTGGGTGCCCAAGAGCTCATCAATTCATTAAAATTCTTCAATTCTTTTAAAGAAAAAATGAGGGAAGCAAGTTGTCCTTGTTTAACTCCTTTTACTTCCAACAAATGACATTAAAACTAATATAACTAACATACATTCACAAATATTTTAAATTGAGTTTAATTTTGTTGTAGACAAACACAATGGATATTTTTTTTAAGATATACACATTTGATCTATGAATGATCCTGCATGGCATTATTGAATGGGCTCATAAGAATTGACATAAACATTTAGACATTATGCAAAGAGAGTCAAAACACAATGGATATTTGCTTTTAAGATATACACATTTGATCTCTGAATGATCCTGCATGGCATTATTGAATGGTCTCATAAGAATTGACATATAAACATTTAGACATTATGCAAAGAGAGTCAAAATACATGTACACTTGCATCCCCATTTGTTTCTATAATGTTTTTTTTCCCAGCATATACAGGCTCTTCCACAACATTTTGTCTCAATTTCATTGTTTGATAGCATTAGGATTGGTATCTCTCTACATCCTCCTTTCCATTTCTTCAATCTCCTTCCATCACACTACCATAAGTTGTTTTTTTGTATTTTGTTTGTATTCCCCCATCTTATGGTTTTAGATACATCAATCACACATTGTGGAATTCCATCACAACTATTAGAAAGTTGGTTGCCACCAATGAAAGCTACGTCAGACAAGTCACCTAAGAAGTCAGGCAAACTAGGCAGGTACTAGCTGCATTGCAGCTATATCTCTTGTTCACACAATATAAATCTCAATTTAACATGAGAGAGAGTGATTTGAATTGCACCTCTCGTGCGCCAACATCCATTTTACCAATCGACCATTGAGTAATCCTCAACAATTTATAACTTTGTTGGGAGATTCAAAAACAAGAGACCCTCAACGTCAACTAAGTTATCAATTTTAGTTGGGAACATAAGCTCTAAAGAAATTAAATTAAAGAGTTCTACTTGGGAAGTTATGATACACAACATGTAAGGTTTAAGTTGAAGTGTCTCTCACCTAAAATTGATCAACTAGTACAACTTGGTAAGATGTGGAAGAGTGCCTCATGGATTAGCATACAAGTTGACAAAACTAGCCCAAAAGGTTAAAGGACTCGCTGAAGGTTAATGGGACAAGTTGGTACTTGCTCTAGTGGTTCACTCATATTGTCTTGAGCGGATTGCATGAGGAAACTATCCACCCTCGTAGATAGATTTAGGGGTTGGTTGTCTAGGTAGAGGTGTGACAAGATGTGGATGGATGCTTAGGTTATCAAACAAAAGAGATGACGGATTATTATGGATGAGGGATAGGACATGAACTTATGAGGATAAATAAAATGGTTGGTTAGATGACCTTGGATAGATTCATCTAGAGCTTGCTTGAAAAAACACAGAAGATAAACATATGGTGAAGATCGATTGTTTAGTGGAGTGACATTTGACATAGTGAACCTTATATGGTGGTTGGAGAAACTTATTCTTGAGAGGCAATCAAACCTAACCTTATCCATTAGTTAGAATACCCATCCATTCTCATGCAAGTAGTTGATATCAAGTGGTTATATTCAATTGTTTAATGGATCAAACAACAAGTGTTTATTGGTTTAGTGATCTTGATCTATAAACTATTGTGTATATTCCATTGGAACAATTGTTCAAAATAGATCTTACAATGTTTACAATCCCTTATTATGTAGTGTTTTACTTTAGATTTCATATTTAATATTACTAGCTCAATGCATGAAATAATGAAATGAAAGAAAAATGAAATGAAATAAGTTAGGCAAATAACACACCATCCACACATTAAACACGAGATATACCCAGAGAAAAACCTAGCTAGAAGGTGAGGCCCGTGCTTTGCTCTTTTCTTTTCAGTTATGAAATGCATATATAAAGAAAGTGCACTCGACATATATTTTCCATGGACACTGTGGCATGTGGCTTCTATAGGATCCTCTACTTCCTTTATTTTGCTTCAAAATCCCACACCTAGATGCTTTGCTCAACTATGAAATAATAAACAATATAATAAGAATGGAACCCCTTCCTTTCATAGTGGCCCACTATTTAACATGGCCTAATGGTCATCTAAGTTTAAGTTAGGTTAGGTTTTTTGAATGCATTAAATCCTTATTGGGGTTAGGGTTTTGGACCCTCTACATATTTTTGAAGGTCCACACTTGACTATCTCCACATGTGTGAGTAATGGGAGTTGATGTGGCATGCACTTGGTATCACGGTGGTCAATAGATAGGGCAACTTATAGGAGGCATAACTTCATGATATTAACTTTGATTTAGGTGATTTTCTCACCTTTGGAAAGATCTCAATGTGTACAATGTATCGAGAGGCTAGAATTTTTTTCATAAAGTTTTGAATGCAAAAACTTTGTTCGATGCCTCAAACAGGATTTGAAGGTTTTACACAATCACTAAAGCAGGACCTACCCCTAAAATGGGCTCAACAAGCCAATAGAGCCAATTTTTCTATCAAGAAAGTACCAAAATATATGATGAACTTTGGATCATACCTCCCCATTTAAGGAGGTTTTTAGTCCCCAAAAGATTTTGTTGAAGGAAGTGAGGAAAATTTTCCTCTACCTTCTCCTTGGAGTACCATTTGGCCTTGCATGAAAGTTTCCCTTTCAACCCAACCTATTAAGGTCCATGTTGTCCATGTCTAGTTGTTCTAGACTTCTCTTGCAAAATTGTATCTTCTACTAACCTTGTATGAGCTTCCAATGCTAATTCCTCTATGGTAGGTAAAACTTGTTTGTCAGTTTCCTAGTCCAACATGGAAGGTTCATAGACTTTCATATTTTCCATTTTCACTACTGAGCAAATGGGCATATGTGGGGTAGACTAAGTTTGTAGGTATCATCACCCACCTTCTCCAACACTTCAAAAGGAACATTCCACAAAGCCTTGATCTTCTTACCAAGACCCTGTAGCCTTTCTTTGTTTAGAGGCAACCAAAATTTGTCTTCCACCTTGAATGTATTCTCAATTTTGTGTTGACCATTCTACGCCTTGTACTTTTTCTATGACTTCGTCAATGTCTTTTGTACTTGCATATGAATTTGCCTCATCTTATCAATGGATTTTTTAGCCTTCAATGCTTCTCTGATGGTGTCTTACCTCACTCCTCTTTGTTGTCCATATACAACATCCAAGGGTGAAAGTGGAAAATATCTAAAGCAAGTTTCAAAAGGGGACTCACTAGTAGAAGTGTGGACTTCTCTGTTATAAGAGTGTTGAATATAAATCAAATTATTGTCCCAGGTCCTTAGATGCTTCTCGATTGTAACCCCTCAAAAGATGAGCCAATGTCTTGGTCACTACTTGTTTTCCCATCTCTTTGTGGATCTCTTCAACTTGGTGTGCATCTTCTCCCTAAGCATAGTCCAAAAGGCATTGAAAAAATTGGTATCTCTATCCAAGATGATGCTCCTTGGTATCTCAAAGTGCACCTAGACCTTTTAAAATAATATGTTTGTTGTGTCGTGTCCCTTGATGGTCTTGTTACAAGGAACAAGAATGCACATATTACTAAACCTATCAAAACCACAAACATATAATCACGTCCCTTCTTGTTTATTTGTAAACCACCTACAAAATCCATGGTTATGCTCTCCTATGGTCTATAGGTAAGGGATGGTATAAACCTTGCTTCTTATTACTGGGTTTGTTGGTACAACAAAGCATGCATCCTTTAATAAACTAAGCTACATCTCTTGCATTTTAAGTCAATACATACCTCTATAAGTCAACAATTGTCTTCCCAACACCAAAATGCCCTGCAAGTTTTGGAGGTATGAGTCTCTCTGAGAAGTTGCAATCTTTCACCTTTAGGAAAACAAAGCTAGTGTAACTTGTAAAGCAACACATCCTGGAGATGGTAGTCAAGCTTATCATCGTCTTCTTCTACATGAACTTGGCCTTGTAGCCACTAAAACACCTCTTTCAAGTCATCATTTGTTATGTATGCCTATGTGTATGCATCATGGGTGAAAGGTTCCATGTGCACAAGAGTTCCCAAAGTTGTAATCTTGGATATGGGTGGCCTTGAGAGCATGCCTACCAACTTATTAGCGTGGTCCTTATTGTATTTGATAATAACATGAAATTGTTGTAAAAACCCATCCACTTGTAGTGCTTTTTTGTAGCTTACTCTATGCTCGCAAATATTGTAGTGGTCGATGATCAATGTGGATGATCAGTGTGGATGATGGTCTCTTTACCCATTAGATAATTCTTAAATTTATTAATATCTTGAACTAGAGCATAGAGTTCCTCATAATATGTAGGGTAGTTTAGGAATTCACCACAAAACAATTCAAAATGACAACATATCGACTTACCTCCCTGCATTAAGACCGCTCTCATAACATATCCACTTGCATTTGTCTCCATTTTAAAAGGATTCTACAAATTGGGCAATGCAAGCATTGGTGCTTGACTAATCTTTCATTTTCACTCTTAAAAACCTTGCTATTGATTCTTTCCCCACTAATTTTTTTTTATGTTGGTTGTTATGGCGTGGATTGGTGCAACCACAACTAAAAAGGATGCTATGAACTTCAACAAGTATTGTGTTTCCCCCACAAATCTCCTAACCTCAATGACATTAGTAGGAGTTGGCCACTTTAGGATAGCCTCCATCTTCATGGGATATATATTGAGTTCCCCTCTATTAATCACATACCCCAAATACACCAATTACTACTAAGAAAATTCACCTTTATTAAGGTTTGCTAGAAAATGATGCTTTTCAATGTCTTTAACACCCACGTGAGATGTGAGATATGCTCTTCCCAAGTAGAGTTATAAACCAATATATCATATAATTACACGATTACAAATGAATCTATAAATGAATGCAATAGATCATTCATCGAACACATAAATGTAGATAATGCATTACATAAACCAAAAGGCATTATTAGTCATTTATATAGACCTTGCCTTGTCTTGAAAGCAATCTTCCAGGTGTCTTCTTCTTCAACTTGTACATAGTGGTATCTATATTTGAGATCAACTTGGTGAAGTACTTGGCATGTGTCTAGCAAGTCGTTGATCCTAGGTAGAGGGTATCAATTCTCGAGGGTGATCTTACTCAAAACTTTGTAGTCGATACAGATTCTCCAAGTCCCATCCTTCTTAGGTACTATGATGATAGGTGACCCACAATATGAGGTTCATGGTTTAATAACTCCTTGCGCCAATAGTTGCTACAATTGTTTCTTCACTTCACGTGCTTCCGGGATGGACCGTCTCTACAACCCAATGTTTGGTAATGGGTAGTTTGGCGACATCTGTATCTCATGCGCCACTTCCCTTTTAGGTACTAATCCTTTAGGCTCTTGGAACACTTGTATGTATGCCCACAAAATCTACTCAAACTAATGCTTATTCTCTTTAGTACATCCCTCTAAAGATGACTTTAATTTTACCACTTCATCTCATGACTAATTATCTCTTAAGAAGAGTAATACAAACTTCTTACTAGGATTGACCAATTTCTTGGTCTGATTAGCACTTACTAGAAATATCTTAGATTTACCTTTGTGTGCATTTTTTATGTAGGATTTCTCATCCTTGATTAGGAAATATTGGTTTTCTCTCCTTGTGAAGATTGTATCCCTCGTGTACATGTAGAGGCTTCTAAACACTACACCACGTACATCAAGTGGCACATCTATATCCACTTCATCAATATAGTTTTCACTTATAAAAAACTTGTTCTTACATTTCTCAGTGACCTTGAGCTCTGCATCCTTATTTACCCATAAAAATAGACATGAGTGAGGATGGTCATGAACTTCCAATCCAAGATTGCTAACCGGATCTTCGGCTACGAGGTTGGCTTACAAACTAGAATGAAATATATAATCCATTTTTGGCTTCTTGACCTAGATCTTAATATGGGAGAGCTTAGTCATCTCCTTCTCTTCCTTGGGATGGAGGCCATTCAAATTCACCTCCTTCTACATTGTAGTGCAAATAATCTTTTCATCTACATTTGAGCTACATTCTACATGGTTGCATGAACCCAAGATGAGCATGCTCTTCTTCTTGGCATCCTTCTTTCCATTCTTTGGATTTAAATCTGGATGTAGCTTCCAACACTTATATTTGGTGTGACCATTAATATTACAATGATTATAGTGGTTGTTCAAATCCTTGCACCGATGTGATGTGGATGTTGTCTTCTTATCCTTTCCTTTCCACTTTTTCTTTCCCTCCTTATAACTACTTGGATGTTCTTTCTTCTCATCCATATTTTCCAGATATCGTGCTTGCATAGATGCCTCATCAACTATCTTAGGTCTAAAGAGCTATGTAGACATCCCAAATACTTAAGGAGTACATCTAGGTTCTTGGGAGACAAACCGGACATAATGGATTGTTTTCTAAACTCGATGGTGTACTCTTGCACACTTTTCCCTTCCTTTTGCTAGAAGTACTTCCAACAAATCCACTAGTCTTTTTCATACCCAATATAGTAGAATTGGGAATCAGTGAGGGTTTTGAACACCTCCCACTTAGTTATTGGGGGATCACTTCTAGCCTAAGTGTCTATGTGTGACTCTCCCACCAAGTTTGGGTATGGGCCTCTAACTTTAACAAGGAAAATGAAGTCTTTAGCTATTCTCCTATGTTATGACATTGAAATAAACTTCTAATTGTTGCAACCATTTATTCAACTTAACACCATCATTCTCATTTAGGCAGGGTTCGATGTCCACATTCGCTTTCACTTTAAACATAAATTTGGAAGAAGTGATGGCAACAAGTCTCTCTTTCTCTGGCTCTTTTTTCAACTACCTTTTTTGGGCCTTCATTATCTCCAGATTTCTCGTCTAAGCAAGCTTTTGAGTTAGAGATACCAAACTCCCCAAAATTTCCAAGTTTGTTCTCTAGTGCTGCCATGAAGGTGGCCATGTTGCAAGATGTGTCAACAACTTGTGCTTCTAGCTTTGAAAATATCTCCTTTGATTCATCCCATGGATTGCTACAATACTTTTTTGCAACGTCTAGGGTTTTGAGAATTATTTCTTACGCAAATTCCTAGATCCTACAACTTTCCACAAAAAAACCGAAATAAAGTTTCTTAGACACCAATATGATCTATAAATTGTCATGTATGTTCCATTAGAATAATTCATCATGACAAATCTAACAATATTCTACAATCTTTTATTGTGTAGTGTTTTACTTTAGATTTTAGATTTAGTATTACTAGCTTAGCACTTAAAATAATGAAAAAGACAAAAATTGAAATCTAAGCAAATAACACACTATCCACACTATGAACACAAGATGTACCTTGAGAACACTCGATATAGGGAACACCTAGCTAGAAAGTGAGGCCTATGCCTTGCTCATTTCTTTTCAGTTAAGAAATGAAAATACAAAGAAAGTGCACTCACTATGGATTTGCCATGGACAAAAGTAGAAGATCCTGTAGCAGCTATACAGGCCTATGCCTTGCTTGTTTCTTCTCAGTTATGAAATGCAAATATAAAGAAAGCACACTCGCTATGGAATTGCCATGGCCATTGTGTCTTGTATGGTTGCTACTGTAGATTTTAACCTTGTACAATTATTTACTGCAAACATATTTTCAATAAAAGAATAGAAAATATAAAATGGCAAATACACACATTACACAGAGATTTTTCCCCTGGAAACCCAAACCAGGAAAACCAACATATTCTATATTCATTCACATCATACAAAGTTTACAATACAATATACATATAGGATCCCATAGCATCCAAAACCCTAATCCAATAACCTGGATTAGTCAACAACCCTAATTCCTTAACTGGAAATAGAAAACAATCGACGAAAACCATGTGCTGAAAAACCATCCAAAAACGGACGCAAAAAAAGGCCAATTTTTTTGGGGGGGGCACTGCCCTCGAACCCCCGCGCAGGGGGATCCTGCCCCCTATGACCTCCTGAGAAAGGGGGCGCTTCGCCCCTAGCGCAACATAGACACTATTTCTAGTCATGAAAATAATATAAAACATACCCAACATTCTCCCACTTGTTGTTTTCTTTGCATACAACAAATTTCATGGTTACATAGTCAACAATGCCCATAGATCCTCTACACCAAGAGAACTTCTCAGTGCTCATAGATTTTTCTAATGGATCTACAACATTCTTCAAAGTGTCCACCTTCATCACCAACACCTTCTTTTCTTCAACCATATCTCTCACAAAATGATATTGAACATCAATATG
>SNQJ01S0105092.1:8220-27962 GCA_010110895.2 Picea sitchensis
CCTCTTCGTTTAAATTAACCATAATCATGGTTTTATCATTCTTACCATGGAGGCATTTCATAAATTGATCACAGATATGGATCAATTTCATCTTCTAACTTGATCCTGAATCTCTGCAATTATTTTTGAAACCGAGATCATCTAAGGTGCTTCCTTCAAACCATTACATGTGACCGATAACGAAAAACCACGAGCTTATCAACTTTACCGGCGCTTTATATTTTGCCTTTATATCTCTTATTCCATATGACCAACGGTGGTGACCAGATGCTAGGCCAAACGAGTGCTTGTACGCTTATCAGAATCAACAGTCACGATTTAATCTCCTGATGAGACGGACGATAGTTGGGACTTCAGGACTTCGGTTATTCTACTTACGCTATCCTTCCACTGTACTTTACCAATGGTCGAGAACGCTGCCAGAGTGTTCTTTAGATCGGACGACTCATGTCCACTTCAGGACTTCAGCCCTTCGAGACTTCGGGACGTGCAACCTTTCAAATCTTTCGAATCAGATTTCATCGAACGGATCGGACAATTCATGTTTATTTTGCGGAACCATATCAATGGTCATGTTTGATCCTTACACTTATCCTTTCATTGCTTAATCTGGCAGCTAGGACTTAATCAAGCATTGAGATGAATGGCCACCATTTACTTCACGACTTTGTGCTTCACGTCTTTCAGTCTCTATAAATCTTCATATGACCTCCGATTATTATTAGGCGCCTATCCAAAGGGCGCTTTCAGAGATGCGTGCTTCGGGTGTTTTCACTGTATGCCATGGCCAGTATTCTGATATCCGAATTGACGAATTCCAGGCAATGGGCACTAGCTCCTCTTTCTAGGCTTGTCTCACATGTGACCTCAAGCTATGACTTGGGGCTCAACTCCTGAGTGCTTCGCAACATCGCTCTTCACGAGGTTTGAGCTTAGCTCCTCGCAATTTCTCTGAATCGCGAATCCGTGAATTTGTTTATCTGTTGTCATGTCCCCGTCTTCTAACCAACGGCTAAGATCTCTTCGCAGCTTCGAACTTCGTAAAGTCAATGCTCTCCTACGTTATTCTTTGCTTATCCTATCCTTCCACTTAATTTGATCTGGAGGCTGACGGGTATTCGAATAATTGAGATCTCAGATTTTTTCAACTTATCATGTCCTTCCACTCAAAAAGTGATTCAACATGGTGAAGACTCTTGAAGCAGATCAACGATCAAGGATGGATGTGGGGTCCTCAACTAGCACGAATTTTATGACTATCGTCGATTTCCGCTATGGAAACCGCTCATTGGTAGTGGAACTGATTCCAATTGTAGATCTATTGTCGAGTGACCATAGAAAATCAATGTGGATTGTGGAACCACAACTTGTGAGTGGTTTACTTCATCACCCAAGCTCTGCAATTTATCCATGTCGTTGATCTGGAAATTGTGCATCTGACGGTCACGACTTAATCCGAATTAATCTGATCGTTTGTTGGATCAACCAGAGTCATCAATATTTGAGTTTATGAGATCTGATGATCTAGACGTATTGTGGGATTGTAACCAGCGAGTCGTTTAATTCTTCTTTCGCTCTCTGCAATTCATTCATGTCGTTGATCTGGCGATTGCACATCAAAGGTCTTGAATTGATCTGATCGTTGACTAATCCCATAGCGATTCTTCTGAGATTCATCGTGCCATCTCTTTTGAGCTTTGATCTTCATTTGTTAACCCTCCTGAGTTTTTATCTCTGCATATCGTCCAACTGTTTGACATCAATCATTATATGTTAATTGTTATACTGTTGATATTAATGACAATTTGTCATACCAACTTATCATCACATCAAAGACATTGAATGTTGACATCAATGACAATACATCAATGACACTATGTCCAACAATTTCAGCATGTAGATTCATTTGAAAATTATTGGATATTGGATACAAGGGATACTCAGCATATGAATTATCGTAGGGACTATTTTTGGAATTATAAAGATGCTCAACTAAATATCATTAATTTAGATGATGATAAAACTCATATACCTCAAGGAAAAGGTTTGGTGAAAGTTTTTCTACCTCGAATTGGTGAAAAATGGATTTCAAATGTTTGGTATGTACCAACTTTTAAGAAAAAATTGTTATCCTTAGTCACAATCAGACAAGTTGGACATCAAATCGTCATGCAAGATGGTTTGGTACAGATAAAGTCAGAGAAGGATAACTTGAAAACAATAATGACTAGATATGAAGATGGGAAGTTACTAAGAATGAATGGGAAAGTCATCCAAAGAAAGCAAGAGGTTGCAGCAACAGTGAATTCTGAAATGTCTTCATTCAGATTATGGCATTTTTGTTTTGGTCACTTAAACTTTGATAGTCTCTTGAAACTTAAGTCCCAAGATTTGGTAAAGGGTTTTCCAACTTTTAAGAAAGAAAATTCCAAGTGTGAAGCTTGTATTTTAGGCAAGAAAAAGCAAGAATATTTTCCTACCAGCTCATGGCGAGCAACAAAGTATTTGGAGTTGATTCACGGTGATATATGTGGTCCAATGGAATCTTCTTTCGGTGGATGTCGATACTTTATATTGTTCATTGATGACCACACTAGAATTACATGGGTGTACTTTTTAAATCCAAAGTATAAAGCTTTTGAAAAGTTTGTAAATTTTCAACACATGGTTGAAAATGAAACTAGAGAAAAGGTTGTTTCTTTGAGAACTGATAATGGAGGTGAATTCACTTCAACTGAATTCAATGATTATTTTCGAAACAATGGAATTAAGAGGTAACTGAAAAATTCTTATACTCCACAACAGAATGGAATTACTAAAAGGATGAACAAAACTCATATGGGCATGGCAAGATGTATGATGTAGTTTAAAGGGTCGAGCACAAAATATTGGGCTGAAGCAATCCATACTGCAGTTTATCTCAGAAATCGATCACCTACATCATCTTTAGATAGAAAAACACCTTATGAAGATTGGTACGGTTTTAAACCCAAGGTAAATAATCTTAGGGGTTTTGTCTCAACATGTTATGCTTTAGTTCCTAAGGAAAAGAGAACTAAATTAGAAAACCGAAGTATGAAGTGTACTTTCATTGGATACTCTGGTGAAAAAAAAGGGTATAGATTACTTTTAGATGGAAAATTCATTGTCAGTAGAGATGTCGCTTTTTATGAAAATGAAAGTAACTATTTATATGAGATTAATCATCTCCTTAGTCGTTTAGAGAAGAATAACACTAAAGATAAAGGTAAGTTGAACAAGTCAAAGCGATCATTTTGGTTTGAAAAGGACTTTGTTTTTACAGAAGACATCTCTTTATCAAAAATTTATTTTGATTCATCTCATAATGAAATGACAAAAGACTCTTCTAATAATGAATCTTAAAAATAATATTCTTCAACCTCAAATACTTCAAATGAAATAAGAGACTCATTTTTTGAAAATCCTCTTTTCAACAATAATGGTGATTCAGATCCTCAATCCCCTCAACATAAGAAGCCAAAGTGGGTCGAACAACTTCTCAAAGATGTTCATTCAGATGAAATGAACAAAACATGAACTAGGGGATGTTCAAGAGAAGAAGCTAATTTTTCTCATGCTTCCATTGAAACTACTTCTTTTGCTGAAGCAGTTCGACATAAAGAATGTCAGGAAGCAATGATTAATGAATATGATTCAGTACTTGCAAATGGGACTTGGAACTTAGTTGATTGTCCACATGATGGTAAGCCCATCAGTTGTAAATGGGTTTATTGAATAAAGTACAAGCCCAATGGTAAAATTGACAAGTACAAAGCAAGACTTGTTGCTAAAGGTTTTTCTCAACAGGAAGTAATTGATTATGAAGAAACTTTTGCACCCACAACTAAATGGAATACTATCAGAATGGTTATCTATTTGGTTGCACATAATGGTTGGAAATTACATCAAATGGATGTCAAAAGTGCCTTATTGAATGGATATCTAAAGGAAGATATTTTCATGACTCAACCACAATGTTTTGAAGCTAAAGGACAAGAACATAAAGTTTGCAAACTTGTGAAGGATTTGTATGGTCTGCAACAAGCTCCTCGAGCTTGGTATGCAAAAATGGATGAATACCTGCGAAAGGTGGGTTTTCAACGAAGTGAATCAGATGATACATTGTATTTTCGAATGCAAGATAATCACATGGTGATACTTGTACTCTATGTTGATGACTTAATCATAACAAGAAATAATGAAGCTCACATCAAACAAGTTAAGGAAGAACTTAAAGTAGGGTTCAAAATGATTGATTTAGGGACACTTCATTATTATCTTGGAGTTAAAGTATCTCAACATCCTAACCAAATATTCCTTAGTCAAACTAAGTATGTCACTGAATTGTTAAAGAAATTTGGCATGGAATATTGTAAACCTTCTCTTACCCCCATGGAGCAAAAATTGAAACTTTCAAAATTTGAAGGGGGGGTATTGGTAAACAGTACAAAGTACAAGAAATTGGTTGGAAGTCTCATTTATTTGACAAATACTCGACCAGATTTGTCATATTCAGTCAGTATACTTCCAAGGTTTATGCAGGAACCAAGGGAAAGTCACTGGAATTCAGCAAAAATGGTGCTAAGATACATTCAAGGTACAAAAGACTTTGGTCTTCTCTACAAAGGGAACAGAAATTTTACACTTGTTGGATATTCAGATGTTGATTTTGTAGGTGACATTGATGATAGAACATCCACTTTGGGTTATTTAGTGAATATGGGTTCATCAGCAGTATCTTGGAATAGTAAAAAGCATACAACAATTGTCAATTCTTTAGCAGAGGCAGAGTACATATCAGCTTGGGAAGCAACATGTGAGATTGTATGGCTACGCAGAATTTTACAGGATATTGGTGAAACTAAGAAATCACCAACTACCTTATTGACCGATAGTCTGTCAGCAATAAACATGGCCAAGAATCCATTATTTCATTCAAAGACTAAACATGTTGACACCAAGTACCACTTCATCAAATCGCTCATCATCAAAGACATCATCAAGCCTCAGTTATGTCCATTTGAATATCAAAGTTCAGATATTTTTACCAAACCTCTTAGTAGAATAAAGTTCACTAAGTTCAGAGATGAACTTGGTATTTGTAAAAATAAACTTTTAGATTAAAGGGGGGATTGTTAGCCTCATAATCCTAAAGTTCTATAGTCTAAGTATTTTCTAGTATAAATGTTTTTAGAAATTATTTTGTTCTAGTTTGTTAGGATAAGGACACCTAGCTTCTTTGTAAAGGACACCTATCATACTCATGTGATTATGTGATTGGTTGTTCTCCTAGTTTTTAGTTTAGAGTTGAGCTATATAAAATAGCTCCTTCTTCAAGTGAGTTCAAGGAGTAGATTATGAGTTCTCACTTCGGATTGTAATCACTTTTTCCTTATTAATAAAATTACGTGTATGAGGACACTTTGTCAACAAGATATAGGCTCATGCATCCAATTTACTTTCAACTTGGGTATTAGAGCGAAAATAGGAAAGTGTTAGGTCATTGGGTGTGTTCTATTAGCTTGGAAAGTGCACCATGTGATGTGTGTTTCAGAAGTTGAAAAAAATACACTAAGAAAATCCATGTAGGTGGGTCTTGTAGCCCCTGCCCTACCCTTATATATTCCACATGGTCATAAAACACTATGTTTTAATTGTTTTAGTTTATTTTCATCATAGATAGCCAAAATAGTTTTGGGAAACATACTTTAGGGCGGATTGGATATGCTTTGCTTCTTTCCATTAGTTTGGATCCAACTTGAGGTGGCATTGGTGGACACCAAGATTATAAAGAATGGAGTACCAATAATTTGAGCTAAACTCTGTAGCTCAATATTTGTATTTTCAGAATTGGGGTTGTAGACATTTTAAACATATCAAAATTTTGTGAATTTGGCTTACACAACAATATGTCTTACATTATAAAGTTTGAATTTATATAATATTTTTTTGTGTGGTTTGAATAATGAATCATTAAATAATAATGTTATTGTTCATTCTTGATTGTTCTATGCCTTTTTCCCTTTTTTTAAAAGTTGCTTGGAGAAACACACCTTGAGATTAGGGATGCAATGCATAACATTGATTTCCTTTTGTTTAGGTGCTAGGTATGAGGGGAATTTATTCCATTGAATTCACTTAGACTTGTACCCATCATCCTTTATTTTTTTGGAATGACATTTGAGTGGGTAGAATGCAACAAGAATGGGACCTTTGTGGGTGGCTTCATACTTTGTCAATTTGATGAGTGAACGAAGGCATTGTTGGCAGTTTTGTGCTTTATCAATAAATATATGTTGGCAATTGCATCATTGTGTGTGTGTGTATGAACCCATGTTTTTTTTATGGATGGTAAACCCAACAAGAATCTCAACCCACCCTCTAAAACTTAAGAACAATATGGTTTGCTAGTACCTTACAATTCCATACAATAATCTACCTGAAGGCTACACTAACAATGTTCAATATGATCAATAGCCACATTCGGTAAAAACCACATAGGGGAAGAGAATCCTTGCTAGGATTTGAACCTAGGTCATTGTCATGACAATTAATCCAAGCTATCACTAGATGATAGCCCAACAAACAGACAATAATGTTTATGTGTTTGGGTGTATGCATGCATATTGAAAGGTCTGTTTTGTTGAGTGATTAAATATTGAGTTTTTGGAATCAATTTCACTCCTACCTCGTTTACAATTACACTCATGCTTGCACCCTTTGTTCTGGTAATATTTAAAAATACATGTGTTGCCTTCAACTTGTTCTTGCACGAAGGACTTGGGTACCTTTCAAAATTAAGATATGCTTCTTTGGAAGGCATCCATCATTATGAAAGTTATTATCAAGAAATGCAATCCTTGGATTTATGGGTTGAATCTAGTCAAAGGAGGCAAGTAGGAACTTTGTGCCAAATATTGAGGCTAAAGTATTAGGTCTAGAGGTCGAGTTGTTCTTTTCTAGTAGATCCATAAATGTGTATTAAAGTTTGAAACCATAATATCATTGAAAGCTTAAAATTTAAGTATGGTAACAAACACATAGGTCAAATACATTTGCAATGAATCCTCAGTATTGCTAAAGTTTAAAGAATCAAATATGGTTATAAAAGTGATAAATTTCAATCTTGTAATGGATAGTGAGAAAGAAATAAAATCCAATTTAGTAGGTGCACATGCACAGTATTGAAGGGTTGAATAAGGATAAGGTATGGGAATTTCATTCATTTTCATTATCATTTCCACAACACAATAATCGCCATAGACCAAAAATACATCATTATTTCTATCACTTGTTAAGGAGATAATGGAAGTATAATCTCCTTCAAGGGATCTCTCTTCCAATTTTGGTGGTTTGTCCCCACCCTTTTGAAAGAAAATATATTCACACAATGACAACAACTTTAGGATTTTTGTAGTATTCTAGATATAAAATCTTATGCAAAACGGAAATATTTTTACTAGAAATGGCAGAGAAGCAATGATATAATCAAAACAATACCATAATAACACCAAAGAGAGCACTTTGATTATTGATAGCAATGTTCACTTGCCTCTTCGAGGGGGAAACCTCCAGTAGAGCAGAGCTCTATTAAAATAATATCCAAGACAAGATTTATCATACCCTCTACTTCTATTTATACTCTATCTATCCAAAAGAACAATCTAGAGGAAGATCCTTCTAGAAGCAAAAGCTTCTATTAGGTCTTCTTACATTTGACTTATTCTTCCTTATTGCTAGGTCTTATTAATATTAGCCTTTGTTACATGGAATTATATTATTCTACCTATGTGAGGAACCGGTTAGGGAGGTTATGTCCCTAACAATTTCATAGTGCTACATTGGTATGGAAGTGGAGAAGAGGAATATTGAGTGCACATCCGATGAGTCTCTTTGTTATTTTTCCCCTAAGTTATTGGGTGCAAGAACAAGAAGGTGTTTTTGTTTTTCTCTCAAAATAAAACTTTTAATTGCTAAAATAAAAATAGCACAACCACCCAAACTATACCTCTCAAAGTTGAGGAAGAAACAAGAAGAAATCTTCCATGTTAGCATGAAACTGTTGAAATTATTCAATGCGTGGTAACAATCTTAGTATGATCTCTAAACTACCTAATTAGGAAAAACATAAAACTAAAATCTCTATCAAAACTACAATCTTGAATCTACTAGATACTAAAACAAATCCTACTTAAGAAAGTAACAGCAAATACACATATCTGAAACTTAAATCACATCATTTTTTATTACTCTTTGAAAAAATGAAACACATTGAAAGCTTCAAACTCTATCATTCACACATTGCTTCTACTCTGGAAAATGTATTTGAATAAAACCTATACCCATACCTTCTCCTTTATAGAATAGGAGGTACAATGAATATGGAAACATGCACAACAATAGATTAACTTAAATAAACCTAAACCCTAGATCTATCCTTGGCCTTGGGATTAGTGCCCTCAACTTGCATGAAAGAAATACTTCTATGAAGATGTGCCCACTAGAGGAGAGTGCAAGTATCCATGTATGCATCTCTCTTATGGGGATTCATGCCCATCTATTCTTGGAAAATCTCCACATGAAAAGTACCCTGACTAATTGTGCATGCAACTGCTAACTAAAGCAAACTTAGAAATAGAATTGAACTGCTAAATAAAAAAAGTATCTAAACTCGTACTAAATTGAGGACTATGCATGCATGCCAAAATTAAACTAGAACCAAACTAGGAATGGTGCATGCATGCACCCTCTATCTCTCTCCATAAATGCCCCTACACCTTGATTATTGTTGTACGGAAGTTGAAGTAGGGAATGTTGTTGTTGTAAATCATATTATACAAAATCTGTGTTAACTACTTTCTTTGCATGCACCCAGAGTTTCTATGCATTTTGTTTCCATTAATGCAGGCACTCCATTGGACACTTTCTAAGGTAACTAAAAAATTCAATAAAAACATAGATCTCTCTTTTGAACTACTATTTGTAGTTGAACTTTCAATGTTGCAAGGAAAGGTTGATGGTTGGAAGGTTGTCACTATTTCCTACCTTAGCATCTTGGTTAGGGTTAATTCTTCTTTATCTTTATCCCTTATCGATAGGGTTTCCCTTTCCTCCTTCTCCAAAACTTCCTTTGGCTCTTCTTGATCTGAGTATTGAACTTCGCCCACTAAAATTTTGTCTTTTGTAGCTATATTTTCTTCTTGAGTTTGATTTGTGAACCAATCAGATTCTTTCCTTCACCTCTTCACTTTTTTTAGTGTGTCCTAGCTTAAAAAAAGGGGTTCAAGGAATGATCCTTCTCTTCTTCTACGTGTTTTACCAACTTAGGGTGAGTTGTTGTTAAATGGTTTTCTTCATTACAAGTCCACATCTAAAATATGTGTCCTAAAAATATATCCCTTAGTTCCATTTATGATCTCCTACCTCCAATCTTACCTTGTTCAAGAGTCCTTTTCTCAAGTATACCCCTTCACATAGCTAGCATAGGCATCAATTCCATTATATGATCCTCAAAACTCATATATTTGGCTAGGGAGTTGCTAATGACTTAAAAAACATTTGATTCCCATAAGTTTATGGGGATATTTGAGTAGTGTTTAAAACATTGTGTCAGTGAAAATACTATAGAGGGTCCAGAGAACAACTTATCAACATCAGGGAAAATATTGGCAAAATTTTTAAAAAAATTCCTCAGTTTTTTAAACATCTAGAGCAACAACAACATCAAATATATTGCCACATAAATATGAAAATAAGACCAATATATAACATGTATAAGATGTCTAGTGATACATCACACATCAATATTGAATCATGTCCTGACTCCCAACTCCAAATCCTCAAAATATCATCAAAAAATATAATAAATGTATCTCATTATCATTACTCATCTACAATGAAATCAATAAATTATTTAGTGATTCTCTCTACCCCTTTTACAGGAAAATGTAATGGATCTAGTAATGCATTTTCCTCTATATGAAGAAGGCCTTGGGGCTAACGCTACACTATGACTCCCTCTAGAATAAGAAGGAGAAGCTAGAATATGATGTCCTCTGTCAGTGCTACTACTAATTCCAACTCGTTTTTTCTGTGTCCATGACGGTGATGGCACACTCCCAATGTCAATAGTCACATTTTCTAAAGGTGTCCACTCTAAAACATGCTCCTACTCTCCCAC
Organism: Picea sitchensis; assembly: GCA_010110895.2. Taxonomy (NCBI): domain Eukaryota; kingdom Viridiplantae; phylum Streptophyta; class Pinopsida; order Pinales; family Pinaceae; genus Picea; species Picea sitchensis. Next base: position 18,422 of record SNQJ01S0105092.1, read on the forward strand.
ACTCTCCCCCGCTATTTCCTCCAATGCTCATATAACCAATCAAAGGATAATTCCATGTAAGTCCTCTCAATCTTAACCCTCCATTTAGTAGTGGTGTCAATCCAATCCAACAAGATGGCCTCCACATCAAGTATTTTCTAAATCTACCTCACCCATAATCGAGGATTGTAGTATATGTAAACCGTGTCATTAAGGAACTGGAACTCCAAACTATATGAGGGTCATAAATTAAAAATTAATAAATTATAATACATAATTTATAGAGTGACGAGGCATAAAATTATAATTTACAATGAATTCAAAATTTACTTTAAAAAAATTTAGCCTGTTGTACTTCTTGGTGTGTATTTTTTCAAATACACTCTAGTGGCCCTCACATCTTGGAGAGACACATGTTTGGCTAAGCACTCGAATGAAAAGTTTTTGTAAATTGGGTACTCTTGAGCCATAGCTTCCCCACCAAGCACCTACAACAAATAAGATAAACATAAGAAAAGACATTGAAATTTGAAACAAAGGAAGAAGATACATTGAACTTTTCAAACAAAACAAAGCTTTCCTAGCAAGTTGGTCTTCAAGTCTTGAACAACCATGTCAAATCCAAATGTTCCACTACCCATCCTATATATTTCCATTTATTTAGAAATCTCCACATGTTCTTGTGAATTTTACAACATCCTTTGAACACATGTGAGGAATCCATCCATAACCTCAACATCAAATCTAAAACCACAAGAGTAATAGAATGCAGGGTTGAGGTAGATCCCTATAGCATGAATGGAGTGATGTAGTGTATTGTTTCATCACTTATAAATTACTCTACATATCAATAATCATTTCTCAAATCCATCATCCCCCTTATCCTCATAATAGGCACGGATGTATTATTTGGAATTATCTACAGCCTCATACAATTATCCCATTGTGATATCGTCTCCATCAACTAACCGGATAACCTTTACAAATTGTTCGCTAATGGCACACACCTCCTCCACTTTTTCTCACAAAATATCCTAGTATGAAACTATCATGCATATGGTCTCCCCCTATAGTTTAGTGCTAGATAATAAAGCATGCCACTCATCTGAAAGGAGCAATCTCTTCACCTCCCACATATAATTCAAGAGAGACTAGAGATATATGAAGCTAGTGGCAAAATGTGTGATTTTAGGATGCACCAACTCCAATTTATTTGTGAATATTCTCGGAAAGCTAAGCACAATTCATGACTATATATAAATTTTGTGATGCTCCTATCCAATTCAATGATACCCTTGATATGAGGAATTTTTCCCATATCCTCTAAAATCAATGAAATGAAATGTGTAGCACAAGGAGTTCAAAACAAGGTCGAATACCTCAGCATTAGCAACCTGTGAGCAACAACATAATTGGCAACATTATCAATTATGAATTGGAAAACATTTTTTGTACCTACCTCATGAATGAACCCATCTGAGAACTCACATAATATTTTTGCATCTTTACCATGTGCAAATGTGGGAACATCAAGCATTTATGGTTCATCACACTTATCCTAGATTCAATCGGTTGGGCGGTCAACTTACAACTAGATATAGTCAGTCGGATGATCGACCAAATCTCTACAATAGTCACTTGAGTAGTCGACGTGCATGTCGATCGGACAGTCGACCAACATTCGAAGATAGTCAGAAGGTGGATCGACCAGCCCGGGAATCAACTACGAATTGGACGCATGGATGTCCATGTCAAGCATCCTTGTTAATCTGACTCGACAACACAGATTCAACAGAGTCAACTCTAAAAATTGGTGTTTATATGTGGACAAGATATTCCCTATTCAATGGAAGTTGGTTAGATATTAAGGCCGAGTGTACTATAAGTCAAAGAGGATGCAAAAGAAATTATTTAAATAATAAAGTTAATGGAGAACGTACTAATTATGGAAAATGGTTAAGTGGACAAGTGGGTTAACCCTAAAATAAGGAAAGTGGGTTAAGATGGTTAGAAGGTAACCCCTTGAGGAAGCTACATAAAAGTATAAATAAGAGGCAAGGGTCTCTCATTCAAATCACACTTGAATATCATTGAATATCTATTTTTGTGAAAGGTTATTTGGGCAAATATTATTGATAGAGAAAAGTGCGCCACAAAAAGTGTGATAGAAAAATTGCAGCAGAAAAAGTGCGGCAGAAAAAGTGTGGTGGGAAAACTACGGAAGAAAAAGTGTGGTAGGAAACTACGGTAGGAAAAGTGCGGCAGAAAAATTGAAGCAGAAAAAGTGCAACAGGAAAACTGCAGCAGAAAAAGTGCGGCAAGAAAAGTGCAGCAGGAAAAGTACGACAGAAAAAGTGCGACAAGAAAAGTACAACAGAAAAATTGTTGCAGAAAAATCGCAGCACGAAAAGTGCGGCAGAAAAACCGCAGCAGAAAAAGTGTAGCAGAAAAATCGCGACAGTGGATTCACAGCAACAGAACACTACAAAAAGAAAAAAGAAAAAAAGGTATGGTTCTCATATGTGTAGTGTTGAATTTATGAATCAAGTTGAGGGTTTTCCTTATAAATATGTTGGATGCCCTCTTGGGAGTTTATGGTTTGTTATAGAGTTGATCTAAGGCAAATCTACTGAAATTTAGTATTGGTTCATGTTTGAGGGCTTTTGGTTGAGGTATGTTGTTGAATTTATTGGTACAGATAGAGGTTGTATAACAGTGAAGTTCTAGCACATGGTTTGAGGTACAAACTTTTGGTATTGTGTTTGAGGTATATATGATCAGATCAGATTGATTGATGAGTATACAGTGACAGGTTTCTTATTGACATATTTAGTTTCTACATTTGAGGTATATGTGATCAAATCAGAATGGTTGATGAGTTGGCACATACATGAGGTGTATAGTTGATGATGTTGGTACATCTTGATGAGTCATAGTTTGTGTGTATTTGATGCATGATTGGTACATATTTGGTGCATGGTTGATGCACTCGTTGATGGTATAGGTTGAGGTACAGGTTGGTGCATGGTTGATGCACTTATTTATGGTACAGGTTGGTACAGGTTAGTGCATGGTTGATGCACTTGTTTATGGTATAGGTTGATTATAAGTTGAGGTACAAGTTGATGCATGGTTTAGGTTATTGGTACAGGTTGTTTGGTGTAGGTTGATTGGTACAGGTTTACAGCAGTATATCTCACAGTGATAGTGTGACACTGGTTACATCATTCTACTTATACATCAGGGCGGTTGGATGGGGCAAGGACAGGTGGTTGTAGCCGGAGAACATAGGGGGTTGGATCCTCCTTCTGGTTGTATTCAGAGAATTGGGGAGTTGGAGCTTCCTTCAGGTTGTAGCCTGAGAAACTAGGGGGTTGGAGCCTGCTTTTGGTTGTAGCAGAGAATTGGGGAGTTGGAGCTTCCCTGAGGTTGTAGCCTGAGAAACTAGGGGGTTGGAGCCTCCTTCCAGTTGTAGCTGGAAAACAAACGAAGTTGGTGCTTCCAATGAATGTAATTCTTAAATACATATAAGAAAAAGAATTATGTGGTTTTCTCCCGCTTTGGGTTTCCACGTAAAACACTGGTGTACTATGTATGTGTGTTATTGTTCATTTGTTCATTGTTTATTTACTCTGCAACTATTGGATGATAATGTTTCATTGATATAACACTTGCAATTTATCGTGAAAAAGGATTAAATTTATCTATTATTGATTCACCCCCCCTCTCAATAATCCAACAATTGGTATCAAAGTTGGTTCCTTCGGGAAATAGTTTAACCACTAGAAGGAGATCATGGATTATTCTGAGAATGGAGTACCAATGTTTAATGGTCATAATGGTTTTAAGTATGAGATGTGGAGCAGAAGGACGAAATTATTTTTACAAGCACGGGGACATTATATTTGTTTATCAGTTGTTACAGGATATGATAGTTCAAAAAGGGAAAAGAATACAGCCAAGAAAGAATTGAAGAAGAATAATAAAATAGCAATTTATTTCATCTAGGAAGCATTACCTAATCCGGTAAGAGAAAAGGTTGGTAAATGTTCATCAGCCAAAGAACTTTGGGATAAGTTAGATGACATATATTCTTCACCCATCGCAGATTCAGAAAATGCCAAAGAAGATGCAGATGCAGATCAAGAAGAATTATGTTCACCGTGTCAAACAGATTCAGAAGATGAAGAGTACATAATCACCAGAGATATGTTGTTTTTCTTTAATTGTGAAAAACGCAGACATCTTGAAATAGAATGCCATGAAGTAAAGGAGACAAAAAAACTAAAAGGAAGACAATTATGAAGCAAAATTGATTAGTGCTTTAGATGAACTAAGAGAAGAAAACAAGTCACTCAAGAAAGAATTGATGAAACAAAAGGAAAGTGTTCACATTTTTTAAGAAGCCAAACATGTCATCGAGAACTTAAGAACTCATCTAGAAGAAGCAAGAAAGTTCGAAGAAAATCTTGAATATCAAAAGCAGTATTTGGAAGCCAACATAGAAGCATAGAAGGAAGAACCAGAAATGAGAGAGAAGATATTGACAGATCATATTAAGGAAAGAACTAACGATCTAAACCAGCTTGAGGCAGAGTTTGGTCAAGAAGAGAAAGGACTTGAAGAAGAAATAATCACATTAAAAATTTAGCTTGAAAAGGTGAAAAGAACAGAAGAAGTCATAAAGTCTCAAATAATGAAGAAAGAAGAAGAGGTTGAGAAGCTTGAAGAAGAAGTTGTCACATTGAGAAGTAAAATCGTCAAGTTCAACAAGAACGTTGAAGAGATAGAAACATCCACATCAGTTATAGAGAATGAAGATAAGCACTCTAGGTTGCTAGAAAAGAAGAATAAAGAAAATAGAAAGAGTTATGCAGAAGTACTCAAAGCAAGGAATCATGGTCAACCAAAATCTAAGAAAACTATTGAAGACCATCCATGTTCAAGCCACAAAGAAGCTTCAATCATGATCATGATCAGTCAAGGAAAAAATTCAGAAGGAATACACCACAAAGAAGATCATTCACTCCCAGGTATGCAAATTTATTTTATGGTCATTGTTTTTATTGTACTAACTTTGGACATAAGGTTGCAGATTGCAAGGATTATAAAAGAAATGTTCAAGCAAGAAATGCCTATGTGGCCCCATGTAACATTGAATATTACAAATGTCATAACTATGGACACATAGCTAGTGATTGTAGAAGCATGATTGATACTTCCATGAAAGAGAACATTGATATCATATGTAAGAAATTATGGATAAGAAAACACGAAGAACAGGTGAACAAAGACCAGGTCCCAGAGATCGCAAGATTGGCAAAAAAACGAGATGAAGAAAATTCTACAGAGAAAAGAAAGATGTCAGATACATGAAGGTTTGGAAAACAACTAAAAGAAAAGAAGGACATGTAAATAAGAAACAGGTTCAAGAGATTGTACTTTCAGGAATTGTAGTGAGAGATGAATCCACAGACAAAAAGAAAGAAGTCAAAACTCATAGAGATGATGAATCTACCAATGAAGATGATGATGAATACACATCAGAGAAGGAATTGTTCTTAGCCATCCGGCTTAGAGACTCCCAGGTAACATGAACATTAGATAGGGGGAGTCTATGCGATAGTTGTGATCGACCAAAGAACCATCCTTCGAGCAGCTTGCAAAGTTTGAATAGGCAGATCCAGAGCAGTTAGTTAACAGAAGTGCAATCAGTTGTAGTAGTGAATACTTCATGATAGTACAGTCATAAATGGGTCAAAATTATGGACAGTGTGCAGTAGAGTCTTGGATAGTATGGACAGAGATGGATTCATAAGAACACCTAGCAGGTTTGGACAGATAAATGACAGTGGACGAGAGCATGGATTCATAGATTTTTTCAAAGAGTGGTTCAGAGACAAAGTAACATTATCATAATGGATGATAATTAAACAGGAAATGGCTCGAACAATGCTAATGGATTCAAAATTGACAAATATTTTTTGGACACATGCAATGCATACAACAGTTCACTTTCAAAATAGAGTAATGCTCAGAAACAACAATGAAAAAACTCCCTACGAGTTATGGAAAGGAAGACCAGCAAATGTGAAGCACTTCATAGTATTTGGAAGCAAATACTACATCAAAAGAGAAGATGGCAAAATGGGAAAGTTTTGACTCTTGTGTGGACAAAGGAGTACTTGTTGGTTACTCAAGTACAAGGAAAGCATACAAGTGTTATAATATGAGGTTGAACAAAGTTGTGGAAAGCATCAATGTAACAATTGATGAAACAGGTGTACAAGAATTAAAGGAAGAAGAAAATGAATCAATGGAACAAAATTACAAAGAAGAAGCAGAAGATAAAGAAGAAGTCTACATCAAACAACCAGAAGGATTTTAGTTGTCAGAGAACGCAGATTACATATGCAAATTGAAGAAGACCTTGTATGGTCTAAAATAGGCTCCTAGAGCATGGTACTCTAGACTGGATAAATATCTACAGCAGGCAGGGTTCAGAAAATGAAGTGCAAACAACAACCTTTACATCAAGGTAACTCAAGATAGTATTTTATTAATTGAATTTATGTTGATGATATTATTTTTGGAAGCAATGATGAAAGGTTAAGCCAGAAATTTGCAAAGGATGTGTAGAATAAATTTGAAATGTCATTACTCGGAGAACTATCATTCTTTATGGGTCTTCAGATACGTCAAAGCAACCAAGGAATTTTTATTTCTCAAACTAAATATATCAGAGAAACGTTAAAGAGGTTCAGAATGGAAGATTGCAAACCAGCTACCACTCCTATGAAAACAAGTTGCAAGTTCAGTAAATATGATGATTCAAAGTCTACAAACCATAGTAATATAGGTCAATGATTAGTAGTTTACTATATGTGACAACATCCAGATTAGATGTAATGCAGGCAGTTGGACAGGTGTCATGATTTCAAGCAGCACCAAAGGAATCAAATGTCTTAGTAGTGAAGAGGATTTTTCAGATGTCTCAAAGGAACATAAGAGTTTGGATTATGGTATCCAAAAGGAAAGGATCTATCACTTATTGCCTACACAGATGCAGATTGAGCAGGTTGCATTGATGACCAACGAAGCACCAGTGGAGCAGCGTTCTACTTGGGCAAGTGTTTAGTATCATGGATAAGTAAGAAACAATCATCAGTATCATTATCTACAGTCAAGGTAGGGTATATTACAACAACAACATGTTGTACACAATTGTTGGGTATGTGTTATATTATTTGCATGTGTGTGTGTGGGTGTGTCAGGTTCGACAACTGCGTCTGACGATCCCTCTAGTAGTGTTGGGTGTGTCATGTGCATCGGGTGCTTTCCTAGGGGGGGGGGCAAGGGGGGGCAGGTATGCCCCCCATGGTTACGCGCAACGTTCGACACAGCAACCCGAAATCGTTTTTTGGACGATTTTTGCTATTTTTAGCGGTTTACTAAATTAATCCTGGATTAAGGGATTAGGGTTTGGGTATCTACGGAATACCTAAAAACATTGTATATATTGTATGGTGAATGGTGAAATTCAACAATGAATATAAGAAAGGTTTTCCCGGTTGAGGGTTTCCGGCATAAAATCTCTGTGTACTTTGTGTATGAGCAATTGATTAAATTTTGTTTTGCTTAAGAATCTATATGCATTGTTTTACTTCATAGGTTTAAAACTTACATGTGGTATCAGAGCTCATTTTTGGCTTCAAAGGGACGCCTTTCTTGTTGAGGGTTTGGCTCGGTCTTGATAGATAAAGTTTATCTTGGGTCTGTGATAAACCTGGTTTTAGTGGGAGCTTTTGCAGTTGTGATTTGAGTGCAGAAAGAGGAATGGAAAGCTCTTCTAGAATTGAGATAGAGAATTTCAACGGTAAAAACTTTGAGCTATGGAAACTAAATATGGAGGACCTTCTTGTAGACAAAGAACAATGGATAGTTGTGGATCCTGGTACACAGCCTACTAGTACACCGTCTACTAGCACACAGGCTACTGGTACACAACCTACCAGTACACAAACTACCAGTACACCACCTATTGGTATGTCGAAGGAAGATTGGGAGAAGTTGGACAGAAGAGCAAAGAGTACTATTCGACTCTGCCTGGCAGATTTGGTGTTGTTGAATGTCTCAAGAGAGTCTACAGCCAACGAACTATGGGATAAGTTGGGGAATTTGTATCAATCAAAGTCCCTGGTAAGAGACCGTGTTGCAGGTGTTGGGGGTTGAGGTTGGGGCCGAGTGTGCAGCCAAGAGGGAGAGGAAGCAAGGCCGCAACCCCCCTGTTCAAACCGACTCCAGCTGGGGGGCCGTGAGCATCCACAACCATTCCTATAACCACAGAGCTATCTACAACAAGGGCCACGCGCTCAGATCTGTGAGGAGGCCAAAACTCATCAAATCTTCCAAGATCCAAGCAAACATTCTCTGCGGATGAAATTTCCAGTGGTAATGGAAAGAATCGCGTGAGGAGCGAGAGGGCGAGTGGAGCGTGGCACAGCGAGCAGCGAGCAGGGGTCCCCTAGCCATGGACGCTGGTGGGGGATCTGTCCCCACCTCTCCCCCTTTGCCAGAGATTGATGCCTTCAGGAAAATGGTGGTTGAGACTTCCAAAAGACCGTCGTCAGCAGCACAACAGAAGTTCGTCAAGAAACTGGATTGCATCCCAAGCGTAGAACTGCCATTAGAAGAAACTTGCAGGTCGGCAGTCAATCTGGCAGACAGAGGACTTATCGGGCAATTTACCGGGCTATGGCCCTCTCCCAAAACTGTCGAAGCCTGGGTGCAGAGGAACTGGAGCCCGCTCATCTCAAAAGGGATAAAGAGCCACTTCATAGGGAAAGGTTACTTTGTGTTCGTCTTTGAAAACCCTGAAGACAAAAACCTCATTTTCAGAAACGGCCCATATTTCATGGGACCCCAGGGGCTATATCTGAACAAATGGACCCCGGATTTCGATCCAGCTCAGGATGTTCCATCTGCTGTTCCAGTGTGGGTTCGCCTACCTCATCTTCCTTTGCACTGCTGGAACCAAAAATCACTGCATGCAATCGGCAACAAGCTCGGAAGGTACATTGATCAAGCACCAAGGAAAGATCAGTACTCATGCGCTCGGATCTGCGTGGAGGTGGATCTGGAAGTGGGATTACCAGAGGCAATCAAACTTACAGCGGCAGACTGGATGCATATTCAGGAGCTAGACTATGAATAGTTACCTTTCAAATGTCGGCACTGTCATGGATATGGCCACTTCGCAAGGCACTGCAAAAACAAGAATGCAGAGGAGAGTGAGAATGCAAAAACAAACCAGTGGATCACAGTTCAGAAAACATGGACAGCAAGATCTAGAAACAAAGGAACAACGAAGAGTGACAACCATGGGCAACTGGAACAAGAGCAACCTGACGGGGTCCCCAATCCCACGCTGCAACCAGCAACGCAAGCAGAAAAACTCAGTAAGGAAACAGAAGAACCAGATATAATTATGGAAAATAGGGTACAACCAAAATCCCCCCAAAAAGAAAAGACACCGGGGAACAAGGGCAAACGGCAGGATCCC
>SNQJ01S0105092.1:27972-58137 GCA_010110895.2 Picea sitchensis
GAACAAATTCAGTCAATACATCAAATGGTGCAAGAGCAATTGGAAAAGAGTCAAGCCAAGTACAAGACGAGACATGATAAGCATCGTGTTGACCACAGTTTCCAAGTTGGAGATGAATTTTGGCTTTACATCAGTAAGGAGAGGCTTAAAGGAGAAGGTAAAAAATTGAAACCGATTCGATATGGTCCTTTCAAGATTATCGACAAGATTGGTAACAATGCCTTTCGTTTAGATTTGCCTCCTTATATGCAAATGTATGCAGTTGTTAATGTTGAGAATTTGAAATTGTATGAGCCTCCTTTGATTGATGATCAAGGAGAGCATGTTCAAATTCCTTCTATAGATGATTTTTCCCCAGAATATCTTATAGAACTGCATGAAGACACCATCCTTGACAGGAGAATGCGAACTTCAAAACGAGAAAATGTGGAGTATCTTCGAGTTGGTCTTTAGGTACAAATCCAAGCAAAGCCAAGTGGATTGAGGTTGGAAAGGTGAGGGAGCTATACCCTCATCTTCAGTTAGACTGAAAATAGTCTTTTGGAGGTCCAAAAGCTTTCTAATGGGGAGGTGTGATCCAGGGGATCAAATTTTGCTCAAAAATTCAAATTGCTCGAAATTTCTTCAAATCGAACGAGAGTGTAGGCCTCATCGTTAGGAACCCAACACGACTCGTTTGGGTTCAAATGGATGTCGGGAGCGAGAGATATCGCGTTCTGTTCAAAATGACAAACAGACAAAAAAAAGGGTGTTGACTGTACATTCTGTACGGACGCTGACGTGGTAGGTTGTACGACACGTGGCATGCAGTTATTTGGATAGTTGGCATGTGACATGGCATGTTTGCCGTGAACGGGATGATGACACGTGGCCCAGTCAATGGCCGCCACGTGTCATGTATACATTGTTTTAAAATTATGTCGTTGGTCGGAGTCGACCCCGCGACCTCCGAGCAAGGGGGGAGAGACTTGGGAAGAGCCACCAACCGGCGTGCCACTGGTTGTTCCTTGTTATATATGTGGCAAAATATTTATAAATGTTTGCATATGTGTATAGTTGGGGCGCGACCGGGCTGGGGCTTAGCCCCAGCCCTTGGTCGCACATTGTGTTACATATGACCTAATGCTATACCATTCGGCGCGCGCGCGGTTGTGTTTTGTTCCAACGGTTATAAAAATGACCCGCTATTTTTCCTTTGACCATTGGCTTATGGAATGGGAGCTTATGTTTATACTTGCGCGCGGTCGCATGGGTCATACGACCTTGCCCTTGACGGTTAGGGGCTAGGTGCGTCCGTAACTATCCTACAGTTTGCACGGTTCGTGCGGTTGCATCTGATGCTAAGTTTTTACACTTAAATATGCATGTGGGCTAGATTGAGCCAACAGGGGGTGCATTTTGTAGATGCAGAGACAACAAGTTTGAAGGGGGGACTTCCAAGAAGCCTATCTTCTTCAATTTTTGGCCAAACGAGGTGCCGAAAAAGACCAGCTAAGGGTTTTTGGATGTTCTGAAGCCATTGGAGCAGTCTATTTGGAATTTTGAGCATTTTAAAGCACATTTTTGAGCACTTTGAGAAAATAATACAAATGATCCATTGGAAGCTGGACCAGGAGATGTAGCCCAAGAGAGGGGTGAACTCCTTTATCATTTGTTGTGTTATGTGTTTTCTGTTCACTGTTTTTGTTGTTGTTTATATGCATCTTGAATGAGTAAATCCTATTAAAGTTGTGTTGCAAAGTTGATCCATTTTCATTTTAAAACATAAAATTTAACTTACAAATATTTTCAAGAATACAAGTCTTCTTCATTTTTAGATCAGACGTTGACCTAACCTTGTGCGCTAGTGGACTGTTTCATTGGATCCAACCGTGAAAATTCATAAGGTAATGTTAATTTTCCATGGACTTGGCTCCGCTGGTACCCCCATTCTCCAGTTCCCTGCTATGCTCATGTGGTATATGGTAAGACCAAGGGTTGGGGCTAAGCCCCAGCCCGAACTCTGCCCAACCATACAGTATTGCAATCTTAAATACATGTTTACAACGTCTAGGTTAAGAAACATATGGCAGGCGGGTTGGTAGCCTAGCCTGCACCAACACATTGACACTTGCCTCAGAGGTCGTGGGTTCAACCCCCACGGACTCTAACCAAAATTTCACACCATGGAGGGGTGCCATGTGGCAGCCCATTTCTAGGCCACGTGGCACCATAACATTGGACCACCAACACGCCACATGTCGAAATCGGATAGGTGCACCTCATGTCCCAATCACCTTCCACATCACCCTCTACCATGTCACCACTTTCCACGTGTCAGTATGATAACCCTACCACGTGTCAGTACAGTCTACACACTCAACAGTACGAACTGTACAAACTGTACAATCAGCAAAAAAAATTCTTGTTTGGCAAAGCGGACAGAACACGATGTCTCTGACATCTGTTTGAACCCATTCAAGTTGCGTTAGGATCATGAGGACGAGGCCTACACTTGAGTCTATTTTCAAGCAACTCCGAGCACTTTTATTTTTGAGCATATTTTGATCCCCTAGATCAACGCCAAATAAGAAAATATATCTAGTCTCTCTATCTAGATCAAACTTTTGAATATCCCTATCGAGTTATGGACGTACGTCGGTCTAAAATTTATTGGAAATGTGTTGGGTACCTTTATCATCTCGTATATCAAAAGTATACAACTTCAAACTTCTACTTCGTTGCTCAAATTTTAGTAGATATCGACCCTAGATTTAGGCTTTATGAATCCCTAGACATTGTGCTAGGAGACATAAAATACACCTAACAATTGGATTACTTGCATCTACCCTTCATATGCTCTAATTATCATCGCGTCGACCATCTTTGTGAAAACTGCTCTATGAGATTTCGAAGGCCAGAACGTACAAGTGATCAGGATAGCTTGCCATGTCCAGTGGAAAAAATTTCAAAATCTTTTGGCAAAGCCCTGATTAATCACTCATCAATCGGTGTAGATTTAGCACTGAATAGGACCTCGAAAAAGTTACCGGTGGAGGATAAAAAAGTACAGGAAAAATATCTTGGCATTATTCCTACCTCAGCCACATCTAAAGCCAAATTACTCAAGATATTCGACAAGTTTACAAAGGACCGTGACCTCTCTGATATGAAATGGAACAATATGAAACATGTGTAGTCTTCGAGTGTGCCAACTCTGATGCAAATGGTAGGTCCCTCTCAAATTTCCCTCAAATTCCATCTGTCATCTCTTTTTCAAGCAATGAATCCCATATCAGGGTGGGGGCTTTGCCTCCCTCTCCCTCCAAATTGGTTTCTCCCATATCAACCATTGAAAATGTCTCGAAGGTAAATGAGGTTGAATGGCTCTCCACTAGTGAGCCTCCAACTAAGCAAGCTACCATACTTTTTGGGATAGTAATGTTGCATTCAGAATCACAATCCCTCTCATCAGGGAGAGACCGCTATATTCTTCATCCTTGAGCCATTGTATGTGGGTTCTTAGAGGGTTTAGGTGAGGATATAGTCAAATCTGGGACTCAGCCAAAAGCAAGCATAAAATCATCTATCAAACACGCACAAGAGCATGCCTCCAAAGAGATCTGTCAAGGCAAAAAAAAACTCATCATCGAGGTTCTTAGAGCAGGAATGACCCTCCGCAAGGGTTCCCCGTGATCATTTTGTTAGTAAATATTCATGGATTAGGAGGAAAAGACAAAAAACTATCCTTCTATAGACTCTATGAAGACTCCAAACTCGATATCCTACTTTTACAAGAAACCGTGGGATATTATAACTCCTTTCTCTGTGAGATTGAATGCATGATTACTAGCTAGAGCTTTATTGGCTCTTAATCTTCAATCCTTTCTGGTGGATTAATTATAGTACTTTCTCCATGGGTTATTCTCACTAATTATTTGTCCATCAACTCTAGCCTTTTTTCAAAAATCTACTGCTTTGAACTGAATTGTCGACTGCTTATTTTTAATGCATATGGTCCATACTCCAGAAGAGAGGTCTTTTGCAAACAGGCGAGTGGCAAATGATATCTTAATCATTGGAGGGGATCTCAACTTCACAATGAACAAGGACAAGGTCTAGGGATTGCAAGGAAGAGAAGACAAAATGTCCACCTATTTCCTCAACAAAATGGAAACCCATAACCTAATATATGTGGAACCGATATTGAAGAGGCCGAACTGGTACAACAATAGAGGTGGGGACAAAGGCATTCATAAAATACTTGACATATTTTTAGCAAAGGAGTCACTTCTTTAGGCGGTAGTCAATTATAGATCATGGGTGGGCCCAATTCGTTGCTCGGATCATTGGCATATATTATTAGAACTTGGGCGAGTATAGGAGAGGCCAGGTGCGCCTTTTAAATACAATTCGAGTTGGGCTAGCATAGAGGAATATAAAAAATTGGTTCACGATACTTGGACAACCTGTCAAGAGGATAGAGATCTATCTGCAAGTGAGCATTTTGTCCAAAATCTGCACCCATTAAAAAACAAGACTACAACTTGGGCTAGAAAATGAAAACAAGCAAATGAGATTGAATTAAATCGGATCGATAAGGAACTAGAAGATATATAGTTGGTGACTAATTCAACATTAGTATCAGATGTTAGCAGGGATCGTTGCAAGATTCTGGAAGCCAAATGCCACTCTATTCTTCTAAAAATAAACAGCTCCAACAGCTAAAGAGTTGTGTGCTCTAGCTAGAGGTTGGCAACCAAAACATAAAATATTTCCATAAAGTCACAAACCACAGGAAAAACTACAACACTATTTGGGAACTCGATTTGAAGAATTTGTTGACCTGGGGGTGACACATTTTAAAAATCTATTTGAAGAAAAAAAAATGAAAAGGTAGGCAATATGTTGGAAATGCTAGCACGGCTCCCAGGAATGGTAGACCAAGCAGAAAATTAAGACTTCTACATATACATATCAATGGAAGAACTCAAGGATGTGACAGATTCATTCAAAAAGGAAAAAATTATGGGCCCTTATGGGTGGACAACTGATTTCTTGAAATATTGTTTGACTGTGTGGCAAGAGACTTCCTCAAAGTTATGGAAGAAATCAAATTCGAAGATAAACTAAAGCTCGACATTGACTCCACCTTCATAGCATTGACACCAAAGGCATATTTTCCCTCCTTAATTGATGAATTTAGACCCATAACATTATGTAACTGCCTCTGCAAAATTCACTCAAATATTATTGTTATGAGGTTCAAGCCATTTCTCTCCAACTACATATCCCAAGAACAATTTGTCTTTTTGAAGGGTAGGCTCATTCATGAAGCCATTGGTGTAGCACAAGAGGGTGTTCACGCAATAAAAACCCAAAAGAAAGAAGTAACAATCTTTAAAATAGACTTATCAAAATTATTTGACAGAGTCTCCCGGTTATTTCTACGCCTACTACTGCTTCACATTGGTTTTGAGCTGCAAATTGTCAAGTGGATTATGGCATGTGTTACCACAACGTCCTTTATTATTTTGATTAATGGTGTTGGATCCTCCTTCTTCAGATCTAGTCAAGGACTTCGACAAGGCTACCCATTATATCCATACATATTCCTCCTAGTTATGGAAGGACTCAGTCGGACCTCAAGGGAAGCTAGAAGGACTCGTTCCTTCCACGGTATAAATTTTGGGACTCTAACTAGAATATCCCACCTTTTATTTGTATATCATGTTCTAATCTTCTGTCGATGTGCAAATATAGACTGTCTTGTTTTAAATAACATTCTAACAAACTTTAGTGCAGCATTGTGCATGGTTATTAATGAAAGGAAATCAACCATATACCTCCCTTTTGATAGCAAAGAGCTTTGAGATATGTTCACATCCACCTTTCCTTTAGAGCTCAAGAGGATCGAGGATGGGCTTAAATATATTGGCTACTCCATCAAGCCAAATAACTATGGAATCACAAATTGGGATTAATTGCAAAAGTGGAACACAAAATCAACCATTGGTGCAACTAGTGGATCTCTAGGGGGGGTAGACTAGTACTCATAAAATATGTATTGGAGGCAATTCTTGTCTACTATCACCTTATGACTTTGATACCCAAAGGTGTCCTGACCCGCATTCGAAAAATCTACTTCAACTACCTTTGGAAGGGCGATAAGGAGTACAAAGGCTCACATCTGACAAGCTGGAAAATTCTTTCAAAACCAAAATCCATGGGTGGCTGGGGAATTAAGGACAAGACAATCTTTGGACATGTATTGGTTGCAAAATCCATTTGGATATTTTTAACACAAGAAATTTTATGGAGCCACATTCTAAATGATAAATACATTGCACCTCTCTTGATTGTGTACTGGATCCATAAAGGAATAAAAAATTGTCAAGAGCTTCAACTCAATGGAGGGAATTAACCCAAGCATTTCTAGTCCTTGGAAAATATCTTGTCTGGAAGGTCAACAATGGATCTCAAGTAAGAATTGGAGCAGATGCAATCGTCGGATGTGGAAATAAAGTGTTCCTACCAAAGGACTTAAAAATATATTTGCGTCTGAACGGTTATTGTACATTGAAACAGGTTTCCAACATGGAAAATTCTTCCATTTGGACCCAAAATTGGTACTCCATAAGAGATCTGGGATTAGACCAAACCTAGACACAAAATTGGTATGCTTTCACCTCAGAACTCCAACGGGCACATATCCATCTGATTGGTTTGAATGATGAACTAGCATGGGTCTTTCATCAATCCAGGGGATCCTACACAACAAAATTGGGATATATCTCTCAGATAGCACAGAAGGAAGATTTAAGCCTCTCGTGGTATCCTATCCTTTGGAAGATCAAAGGGCCTCCAAAATTCATCCTCTTCTTTTGGTTAATATTAAAAGGCAGGATCCTTACATGCGAGTGACTATAAAAACGTGGGAAACATGGACCAAGAATCTACTACCTATGAAAGAACGTGAAGGAGTCCATCAATCATCTTTTCTTGGAATGTGCTTTCACAAAAAAAGTCTGGAAAGAAGTGGAGGATCATTTGGGGACCTTCTCTCTCTAGTCAAAAAAATTTGCCACTGATTGTTTCAAGGACTTTTTCTCGAACCCACGAATGAACCAGTGGAATGCCCTACCTATCTTGGTCGCATGGGGTGTGTAGCTTGATCGCAACACAAGATTATTTGAAAACAAATATTTTCCCACCTTTAAAACCTCTCAACAAGTACTAGCACTACTACAATTCTACAAAAATCCCACAATTCCCAAAAGGCCCATAATTTCCATTCCTACATTAATAAAAATAGGCCTCGTGCCTTCTTCGATGGAGCATGCCAAGGAGACACAAATACCTGTGGCCTTGGCATTGTTTTATTTCTCACCCCCACTCATCACTTCCTTGGTAAAGTAAATATAGGTCCAAGCACTAAAAACTTGGTAGAATTCTCAACCTTATATGCGCTTCTAAAAATTCCATCCATAAAGGAGGTAATGGAAATTCAAATATTTGGGGACTCAAAACTAGTTATATATCGAATGACGGATGTTTTCCATCTATCCCAAGTGGATATCCAAATAATCAGGTAGAATATTAAATATATTGTCAGACAGTTTAATGACATTCTCTTCACACAGATCTACAGGGAACAAAACATGGAGGTTGACTCTCTGTCAAAGGAGGTGCTTCTTCTTCATCCCAACTGGGCCTATTGGGAAGAAATCTTGGATGGATACCTAATTTCCAGATGTGAAGAAACCTTCTACTAGCTCACAATAATAAACATTATTTCTGAAAAATTGTTGCAGACTTTCTCTTTGAAAAAACTGTTGATTTATTTCTTTTGACCTATACAGTCTTCTATTTTTTAAAAATTCAATGAACATCACTATACTCATGCCTTCAATGCCTCTTTTGATTGTGCAAAGTGGCTTTTGAATGTACCTTCTACTACTTAATAGAAAGTGAGATTTTTTTTCAAGGAAAAAAAAGTGTATACAGACACACACACACACACATACATATATGTGTGTACACACACACACACACACACACACACACACACACATATATTATAGTCAATTAGGTCTAGCTTGTGTGGTTGTGGATAGAGTGTTATCCTCCCCATCCAAGTTCTATTCCTACAAGTAACATGTTGAGCTCGGAATGAGTATATTGTTGTAATGGATTTGGACCATGTTGTTGTCCTAGCCTCATGCCCTAAAGAATCTAAGGTTTACCTTGGGTACCATATTCAAAATGAAAGGAAATGTCTAGAGGTTTTCCCTGAGATATTACTTGGAATTACAAGCATGAGGTTGTTGGGTCATGTCCCTCGATTGACTGTCTCTATGAGTATTTTGGGTTGTTCCCACTGAGTTAGATTGTCAAAACTACAAACATTGAGTTTAACCTAAGTATCATCCTCAAAATGAGGGGAAGTGCCCAGTGGGTTTCCCCAAAATGTGCATTTCATCGGGAATATATATATATATATATAGTTAATCATCATCATCATCATTCGGTCTCAATGGATGTTAATCATCATCATATCATATAACAAAGATATATTGTAATTAACATATCTAGAATATATTATAATTAATGTATATCTATAATTAGTAATATATTATAACCTATATGTATCAATGTAACAATATTTAATATTATAACTTTAGTTTGATACGTTTAAGCACAATAATTATGTGTTTACTCTNTGTAGGCCATAGGTTCGAATTTGGAGGGATAGGGTAAATCGTTAAGGCACAGTCCCTTATCCCACATCAAACAAGTTGGGGGTATCAACATAGATCAACGATGGTGATGTTGAATTATAAGATGTAGGTACGACATTGATTGAAGATGAAATGTACAACGCTCAACCACCTTATCCAATATTAAGCGACACTAGTCGAATTTCGATCAAATATGAATATTTAATGAACAACATATGTTTTTAGTCATGGTTGGCAATAAGCTAGGTGAAATTAGGTTAAGAGTTGCAATTCATTATGTAAATAATTATATTGTACATATTATTGGTTGTAGTGTCACAAAGCATGGCTATCACATCCATGCATATTGCAAATGAATTCAACATGAAAAATCATAATTAACATAATAAAACACACTAAAATGACTACACTACTAGAACTAAATTATATATAAGTAATAAATACTACTATTTAAAATTCACATAGTTGTTGACTAGTCTTATATGTTTATCCCTAAACCATAGTAGTAGTTTATGTTAGTTATTTATAATAAGATCACTTAAAATACATCAAAATTGCTAGTATTTAGCTTATAACAAATGTTGTGACTAACTTTTTTGTTGTGTAGTCACAAATTAGCCAATTTGTACTTGTGGTTGTTACCTAAAATATTCAAATTGTTGAGGGATTTTTATTATTTGAACCTACCAATGGACACAAATTCAACAGTTCTAGATGAACAAGAAAGGACTAAATCCAAACTGAAAATTATCACTATTATGCATACAAATTAGGCTCCCATATCATTTAGAATTCCAAATGTTGCATACATAAAGTTTGCACCATCAAATACTTAGCTTACTACCTTAATGACTAACATCCAAGTATGATAAAATTGGTGGTAACCCATCTTTTTCCCTTCAATGATAGTCATATCCAACAATGGATCAAAACAACACATTCACATAAAAATGACTCGGAACAAGCTGATGATGATGCTTGAGGAAGGCATAGGGAAAACTATATCAAATGCAATCACAAAAGCAAAGAAGTGATATAAGCCTTGTCGGAAAAAAAGTGTTGGGAAATTTAACTGCCATTTTCAATATTTTTACTAAATTTTTTATCTGAAATTGATCTTTAAAGACTTGGTTAAGTTTTAAGCATGTGTTCAATTACCAATTAGGTATTAAGGAAAGAGGAAGAACTTGATGAGAGATTATAGCATCCATCATAAAGAAATGCAGATCAGAATATAACCACAAGGAACAACAAACCATAACAACAAAGTTGTTAACAGAGTTCAGCAAGATTGCCTACGTCTTTGGGCCTTTGTTTCAGTGGGTGAGGTTTTCTTATCTCTCTTAAATGATTCAAAAGTGCATCAGAAAAGTGTCAAAAGGATTACAAACTGGTTTGGCTTTGTTCTTCTCGACCTCAAGAATCCAATACAACTAACGGCATTGAAAAAGGCTGAGCGTAGCTCCCGGAATTGGTCTCCAAAGTTCACTTCCTCAATGGCTTCCCTGCATAAAAATGGCTTCAAGCTTCATAAACTCATCATCATTTTGCCAATCTAAACTTCTTGTTCCGTGAAAAACCTTTGGTTTTTATAGGATTTGAGTTGGTGATCCTATCCCAACTTCCTCCCAAGATCTGTCCTCAAATCGGGCTCTAGATCCCCCAAAAATGGACAAAATCCTCCAAAATCAGGCTGAAAATCACAAAAAAATCAATTATATAGTTTTAAAACCCAAATAATGCACATAGATGTGCTAGCCCCTTTCTTTTTGGGCTCCTGGTCATGTGGGAATGGTCCATGTGTCTGGGGCCTGGGCGAAGGTTAAGCCCCGTGGCTTGGAAGTCGGGTCAAGCCCCTAGTCATCTATTTGCCATGGTCATATGGTTCCACATGGCCACGTTTTAGTGTAGGTGTTATACCCCAAACATCGCACCATATGTTAGGCCCTAGGGCTGCTACTCCTGGTCACGTGCCTTGGTCGGCAGGTCAAGGGTTCAAATCCTCCGGAGTGCCAAACAAAGTTTTGGCCTAGCCAACATTGGAAAAATCCGGGGTGCCATGTGGTGCCCTCTGATTGGACCATGTGTCACTCTGTGATTGGCCCGTATGGTATAGTCAACATCCAGTCAACAACCTAGTCAGCATGCACAGTCAGTTGCCACAACACTGTCGTACAATCATGTGTCATGCCACATCAGGATCTGTACTACCTAGTTAGCAGCCACATGTTGTCTGTACTGCCACGTGGCAGTCTGTCATTGGGTCACATCACATATGGACTGCCACATGTCACTTCCGTATAGTGCCACGTGTCAGTTCCGTACTGGTCCAACTCGGCTTGAAAACGCCAAAACCGAGTGACATGTGTCACATCCTCATGTTGCCACATGTCATGTTGACGTCACCAATGCTACATGTTGACTTTGACCAGTTTGACTTTTTGCATGTTTGGGAAATCGATCAAAACGTGATAACTTTCGCATACGGTGTCCATTTGCGGAAAAACATTATATGGCTGGAATCAGCGTGACGAGCCCAACGCAATGGCGCTAGTTTCATCTTATTCCAAGAACTTTGATTTTTAGGCCTTCCTGGATCCATTTTGGATCAATTTTGGGAGCAATTTATTGCTTTGAATATTGTGTTCATGTATTTATGAAAACGCCCACAATATGATGTTTAAATAATATGCTACTAATAACTTAAGTTAAAAAGACATGTATAAAAAACTATTGCATTTGATTGGTTGTGAAGGTGTCAATTAATAATGTTGCACGTAGTTCAAAGTAGATTGGTTACTATAATTTATGCCTGATAAAAAATAATAATGTTAATTGCTCTAATCTTTTAAACAAGAATAATTCGTTTTTGTATCAGAAAGTTGTTGCAGCTTTAGTGGACAACATAATAATACAAAAAATAGGACTATCCAATAGTCTATAGTTCAAAATTTATCTAAAAACTTGCATAATAACTATAAAATAGATGCTACTATCCTTCATAGAGGATGTCCAAGAGTTTCTACTAGCATAAATCCCGAAAAAAGACACCTTAAAAAAGGCTAGCTTTACAAAACATAATAAGACCTAGAGTTAATTAAGGGCATTCCTACTGTAAGATTCATCTTGCTCCATGGGAGAAGGTCGAGGATCCAGATCCATTTCATCCACTTCTTTATGCATATGTATAACATATTATTCTTCATTGTTCTCATCTACCCTTGAACCAATAGACATTCTGAAAGCGATAGAGGTTGATTGTGGGCTCATAGTCAAATTAGCGACATGTCGACGTAGAGCATAACATTCATCGTCTAAATTTTCAATCTATCTTTTCTATTGAAGCAATGTTTCCATAATAACTACCATCCCATTGCTATAGTTCTCCTCCTGAGCATGAACTTTCCCTATTGCAATGAAAGTAAAGGTCATGTTGTCTACAATGAGTGCCTCTTGTCTTTAAAGAACACGTCAAATATTAGTGATTTTGCAGAGAGGGTGTCACCTCGGATGATTATGGCTCACCATACCATCTAGAATCAAATAAAAACTATCCAAAATTCCCCAATTCTAGACCTCATTTATGTTATCCATTGCCAATTCCCCAATTCTAAACCACACAACCAAATTAACATAGGAACTAGGCAAGGAGGAAAAATTATCATAACTACTCACCTTTCCAACTAGCCAAACTAAGAGTCCTTTCCAAGAATTGACTAAACATGGACTATATGATGCCTTTTGCATTACCACTTCCAAATTGAAGCCTACGAACATTGTGGAACAAGAAAATATGAAAATTCTAGAGGTAGCTCACCTTTCCAATTAACCATGCACTGAAAACCTTCCAAGAAATCATTGAGCACACACTGGAGGGCACATCTAAAATTTCCACCTCCATAGAAGAAACAACTTGATGATTTCCATCGAGTTGAGGAAAGTCTCTTCAAAGCCAACCACCCAAACCTGGAATGAACCTATAATCCCACCTTTTCTCAAGTTCACAATAAATATGGATTGAAAGAGTTGCTCCTACATAATGGTTGAAGTTTGTGATGGTACGGGGGATGAAATGTCCTTTGAACTCCATCTTCCCCTCTTGAGTTTTGTGTGCCACTTGTCTCTTCTATATGATAATGTGTTAAACTTTGTATTAAGCCTTAAATAGATATCTTAAGGGATTGGGGAGAAGGATACCCCACCTTTTACCCTCAAAATTCAACAATATAGGCATGAGACTTCATTAGCCAAATGATCTAGTCGACGATTCATTTCACTTAAAACATGGAAAAACTCTGTGTGTTCGAAGCAGTTGGCCCTCTTTCTGCATTGGGTGAGTGAGCCTTGCTAAATTACCATCGGATGAAGAAGAAGAACATATGAGTTGATGATTATTATTGTATCTCTAATGACAAATAACTCTCTTATCCACCTTGAATGGAGAATCTTTAGCCCCTGGTATACAACTAACACCTATGCCTGGTTATTAGTTGCTTCACCCAAACACCATTCAAAGCTTACTTCTTGATTTCCCTTGAGATCAAAAACAATCCCCTGCGCACCAACCACCATTGAATTTTAATTACCTTATTATCTATAATTAAACTAAAACAATTTCAACATGATATAAAATAAGCCACTGATATGATAAACTAATTTATCATATTATTAAAAATAAAACAAAATTATATTATTCAAAATTAGATAAATATAAAAATACTTTATCTTTTTTATACCATAAAAATAACAATTATGTAATATTACCCGGATCGAGTGTTAGATGGCCCAGTTGGCCAAGTCGGATCGCCAAATGGAGGAGCAATGGGACTGGAGGTCCTTATGTTGGTTGTCTTGTCTACATCACAACCTCCCATCACCTCAGCCAGCCACATGTCCCAAATGTATCATGCAGCAAAGAGGGCAAGTGTGAACACCTCGAAACATGAAGATCAATGATCAATGTAGTCTATGGTAGAGTACGTTGGCTCAATTCAGGTGGCAAAGGTTTATTATGCAGGAGTTAATGGACGCAAATGATCGGGACGACCTCGTCCTGGCCACCATCATGGTCGTGCATGGGAGAAGGCTTGAGATAGATGCTAGTAGGGAGATGGTTTTCATTATGTGGCTTTGGCATTTGTTCTTCACTTCGGAGACCGACAACTTTCGTAGGAGGGTTCAATTAATACAATGGGGATTTCATATCGACCTTCTATGGAGCTTTGGTAGTGGTATTATGGTGCCTCGTAAGCGTAAAGGTGAAATGGTCCCTAAGAAAAAGACTAGGGTGGTTTTTGTTGCCGAGGATGCTACCAAGAATTACCAGTTTGCGGTCGACCCAACCGATAAAGAATCCATGCAAGCTCTGGAGGCTGAGGTGCAAGCCAAGTGTGCCCAGATGGAGAATCGGGTTGGAGATGTAGTCCTTGACCTAGGCTACACCAGGAACATGGACACTATATTTTATAGAACACTTGAACTGTATTGGCATGTGAAGTCCATGGCTGCTTAGGGCAGGGTGCCTCAGTAGCAAGACATTCAGAATCTGAAGCAAAGGATGGAAGCACTGGAGCGACAGTCAGGCTTGTTGATTACCATGGTTTCTTGGCTCGTGAAGAAGTAGGGAGGGGTCTTTCAAATTGCTAAGAGAAAGGATGTGCCTTCAAGCTCCAAGGTCTCGATGAAGTCATCATCCTCTGTTGGTGTTCAGTCCATTGGGGGTCCCCGGGTTCATGTGCTTGATGAATGATGATTTTTTCCTAATTCAAGGTTTTTCTAGTTTGGGTTTATTAGTTTTTTTGCTTTATAGTCTTGAGAACAATGGTATAGACTGGTTAGATGTATTTTATCAAACTCATTATGACAATATTAACATTTTTGTCAGCTAGCATGGTTTCCCTTTGGGCAGGCCAACAATCTCTAGGTTGTTTTTTTAAAAACATCTCATGGCTGCTATAGCTATATGTATGTATATTTTGTGATTTTATGAATAGAAACACTTATGCTTACTTACAAAACAAACAATTATGTAATATTAATTATAAATATAAAATCACTCTAACGATTATGTAATGATAATTATAAATACTTCATCAAGGATAAAACTTGTTCACAATGTCTAAACATACACTATATATGAAAAAGTTGGCACTGCTCCATATATCATTTGTTATAATGTTGATGTAAATAACA
Source organism: Picea sitchensis (assembly GCA_010110895.2). NCBI lineage: Eukaryota > Viridiplantae > Streptophyta > Pinopsida > Pinales > Pinaceae > Picea > Picea sitchensis. Next base: position 42,885 of record SNQJ01S0105092.1, read on the forward strand.
ATCATACAACCATGCAATGTTAATACCACTTAACTTCACTTATTATATGCTATGTGATTTCAAATTATAATCAACAATACTATATATGAACAAGTTGGCACCACTCCATATATACCCTTTGTTATAATGTTGATGTAAGATGTAAATAACAATCAAGTTGGCACCACTCCATATATACCCTTTGTTATAATGTTGATGTAAGATGTAAATGACAATCAAGTCGGCACCACTCCATATATACCCTTTGTTATAATGTTGATGTAAGATGTAAATAACAATCAAGTTGGCACTACTCCATATATACCCTTTGTTATAATGTTGATGTAAAATGTAAATAACAATCAAGTCGGCACCACTCCATATATACCCTTTGTTATAATGTTGATGTAAGATGTAAATAACAATCAAGTCGGCACCACTCCATATATACCCTTTGTTATAATGTTGATGTAAGATGTAAACCAGTACGCATGTTCGCATGCGCAATACCTGCCGTCCTCTTTAACCCGCACGGTACAAGACATCAGGAGGAGCATTAACCCACACGGTAATATTTAAGTTACAAGACAGCAGGAGGAGCATACTGACAAGGGCTCTGATCTGCAGTGCAGCGACATGTCAGGACCCCGTCGTTGGCTCGGCAATAAGACATTCATTTCAATAGCCAATGGGAGGTTGCCAAAAAGAATTTTAAATAATTGAAATAAATAAATAAAATCCATTGTTAAAGTATGACATTAGAAAAGTATACAAATTTTTGGTCAAAAACTAGATTAATAGAAGGTCAACGCGAACTCATCACTATATACCTGGTCTTCGGCAGGTATAATAACAATCAAGTTGGCACCACTCCATATATACCCGTTGTTATAATGTTCATGTAAAATGTAAATAACAACCGTACAACTCTGCAATGTTAATATCATTTAACTTCACTTATTATATGCTATATGATTGCCAATCAACAATGAGTTCACGAAAAGTCCCAAGTAATAATCGACTCACGAAAAATGAATGTATTACGAGTGAAATTCAAATAGAGTGAAGAGAATAATAACATTTTCTCATTACCACTTAAAGTAGATCCAATTAGCAATCATCCCAAATAACTTATATAATATAAAAACCAACCAAACATTAACACCAACTCAATGTTTAGTTAATAGAAGAACATATCCAAGAACAATAAAATTGCTAGGTGAGCCCCATTTATTCCTATCACTTTAATAACGTTTTGCTAACCCCCTTTGACAATATTCAACCCAATAATATATAAAGTAAGTTCTTAAGAGAAGTCTAAAATCCACCAACCTCATATTGGTTGGTCCATGGTTGCTTTTGACATGTACTCTCATGTTAATTGTTTAATCATCCTCTTGGTATTTGTTTTCACAAGATTGTGATACGTAATAATTCAATGAATTAAACTTTACACATCACTTAGAATACATTTAGGTGTCCACTAATATTAGATTCCAAGCTTTACATAGTACAATTTGGTGACAACTACTATGAGATTTAAAAAACAATGTCCGGCCAATGGGATTTATGCCCATGGAAATTCACTCCTAGTTGTCAAAGTGCACTAGAAAAAGCTGCACACCAATAATTGTGACAACAAACTAACGATACATAACAACAAACTAACCAGACATAATGGTTGAAATAATTGGATGCATTTCTTAATCTTAATGTGGTAGGTAGTTTGATATCTATGGTGGTTGTTGTTTGGGGTTTCATTATCACGATTGCTTGATATGTATGATGGTTGCTGTTGGATTCACTATATAAGTGATTGTTGAAATTTAAATTAGTTATTGTGTAGATATAAATAATTATGTATGTATACTTTTAGTGTTTTTAGTTGCATGTGTCAATTCGTATAGATCTATGTATTAGGAATATTAATAGGGATCGAGGCAATACCTTTAGCATTTGAGTTTCATATATGTACATGTACCTTTTAACATTTTGTGTGCACTTACAACTAAGAATGTAAATTGTTGAAAAATTGTAACCAACTATTTATGTAATTGAATTTTGATGCATTTGTATAAATACTTGTATAATACATTTTGTTTTTTTCTTAAATATTTTTTTTAGTGGTCACCTAAAAAAACAGGTTTTGTTTCGCAATGCTCCTCATAATATTTATATATAAAATTTCGCAATCTCTTCATCTTTATCATTTGCAACATCTTGTGTTTTTCCTCATTTAGAAAACGGGTTATGTCTCACAATACTTCTCATAACATTTATATATATAATTTCTCAATCTGTTCATCTTTATCATTTGCAACATCATGTGTTTTTCCCCATTTTGATGTTTAATGAAAAAACATCAATGTTATATCTTTGCCTTGATTGTGAATGTGTATATGTGTTTTTCCCCATTTTGATGTTTAATGAAAAAACATCAATGTTATATATTTGCCTTGATTGTGAATGTGTATATAATCATAGCTTAACTACATTTTTAAATGTTTATGGTTGTTCTTATAACTTTGAATTTTTTTATGTTTGGAATTGTCTTATGTACCAACGCATTTTAAGTTTTTAGTGTAAATCATTAATAGTGTTAACTTTAACCTTTATTTTTGCACCTAACTAGATTCACATGAAGTGGTGCCAACCAATAAATGATAGACTTTTTAAGAAAAAAGAGGAAAAAAAACATGGTTGGTACTTGAATAGTTCAACCATTATTATGAGTATGGAATTAGAATTCAAATGGATAGAGGAGGTTCAACCATTATTATGAGCATGAAATGAGAATCTAGATGGATAGAGGAGAAAAAGGAAGTACTTTTTAACACAAATCATGGACTTTGAAATCTATTAAGATGTAAGTAGGTCTTTTCATATATTTTATGCTTTGATAAAAGGATAACTATTGTTGTAATAAGATATGTAAAATATAGCCCCCGGGGGGCAGCTCAATTGGCAAGTGTCGTGATATGAAGTGTTATGTTCGATGAGGTTCCAAGTTCAAATCCCCCCNTGGTGCCAACCAATAAATGATAGACTTTTTAAGAAAAAAGAGGAAAAAAAACATGGTTGGTACTTGAATAGTTCAACCATTATTATGAGTATGGAATTAGAATTCAAATGGATAGAGGAGGTTCAACCATTATTATGAGCATGTAATGAGAATCTAGATGGATAGAGGAGATAAAGGAAGTATTTTTTAACACAAATCATGGACTTTGAAATCTATTAAGATGTAAGTAGGTCTTTTCAAATATTTTATGCTTTGATAAAAGGATAACTATTGTTGTAATAAGATATGCAAAATATTTTGCAAAAGAAGCCCTCCCGCATCTTGGGAAGATGAATTAATCTCCCCTATGCACCTTATTGGTGTACATTGACACAATTGGAATAGAAGCCTTGAGTTCTAGAGACATCTTGAGAACAAAAGTACTTTTGACATGTAGAATCACTGGTAAGTTGTTGGAGTTTTCAAAGGGAAAGATCAATTTGCATATGGCTTCACTATTATGCTATAAATATGTGTAATGGTTCAAATTTTTCAACCTGGAACTAGGGTTGTTTTTGTTTTTTTTGTAAAATAGTAAGTTCTTATATTAATATCATACAAAGAATAGTACAATCGTGTTCATTTGTGGCCTGCCACTAGGGAAATAGTAAGTTAAAAACCATAGCCATTGTTTGATTTTCAAAACAAGAAAACATGTAGCCTTAAGATTGTGCATAAGATATATTGGAAAATAACATAAAAACATGATGAAAGAGTAACATTCTGGAACTGGTTGTATTAAAAAGCATAACAAGGGACATGGCTATATTGGTCTAGCAAGCCTGGTAAGTTGGGTGCCTAAGGCACCACTTTTTGAATTTATTTTGCTCGCAGGGGGTCCTCCTCAATTAGGATTGGGTTGGAGGGGTGCCCTTTGATCATGGAGTTCCATCAGGAGTTTCTATGTTGTCATTATCGTTGCCCTAGGGGGAAAAAATTACGATATTGATATCAAAGACTGCTTTGGAAACCAATTCAAATTCCCTATCCATCAAATCCAACTTGTGGAGAATTTCTTGTTGCTAGAGGCCTCTTTTCTCCACAACTTGGGCGATGAAACCTTTATTGAGCCAATAGAACTCTATATATATATATATCCAACCCTTGTATTCTTCTTCAATTTGTTCCATGGACATCGTTTGCCTCTTTTGTTTTACAAAATTCTCCAATTTTTCCATCTCCTCCTTAATCTCAGGAGAAAATCTAGAGTGGAAATGTTGTATTTCCTTCATGGAAAAATTTTCATCTCTCGTTATGTATCGGGGAAGGCATTGGGGAATATGATCTATAGTTGTGGGTTTCATCCTTCTACGAGACCCTTTTCTATTGGATTAAGAGTTTAACTCAGTATTTTCCTTAGCCATACCCACAAACCAACAGGGGGTGGAGGAACCAAATTACAAATGAGGCCAATGGAAGAAATACTAATTAATAGAGGCGGCGGGAGTAGGAGACCCAGCTAAGATGCTACAATGGCGATGTAGGGCATGTAACATCCACACTATAATTCTGAGTTTAATTCATGCATAATGTAGATATGAATATGGCTATGGCCAGGCGATGTAATATGTGAATTGCATTTTCTTATTTTAATAAATATAATGTGATACCAGTTGTTGGGAATATGGACAGAGATGGGGGATGATTAATCCACAAGAGAAGGGAATGTCTAGGAGTGTCTAAGAGGGGTCTAAGGAGGAAATTAATTGTGGGTATTAATCCAAACCCATATTTATGAATTTTATTATCATTGGGACAAATTTCTATTTTTTTGTTGAGTGTATGAGAGCCCAATCATTGAATACCTGTCAAGGGGTGGGTGTAGAAGTCGCATCCCATAATTATTGGAAGCATGGGGCTGAAGTATGACCAACATTGGGCAAAGTGAGTAGTCAATTGTCTTGGGAAAATAGAGGAAATTTGTATGGAGGGAATAGGCAGTTTTTCACATTTAGTTTTTTGGCATGAACAACAAGCAGAGAGCAGGGAAAAAGAGCACTGGAGCTAGACCAATAAGGATGGGAGAATTATGGAGTATGCTAGAGTGTTTTTGGAGTGTTATGGAGCTGACGATTGAAGAGCCAGGTTGTTGGCCCTAAAGAGTGAACTCTTGTGTGAGTTGCACTATAACAACAAGTGTTTGTTGTTGTTTGTTGGTAGTTTTCCTGACAATGAGTTCCCTTGAGTTCCCAATAGAGAGATTCATGGTTACATGTGCCAGAGAGACCTTGATAAACGAATGGAGCACCCGAGAGACTAAGAGCAGTGAAGGGGTACATTCCTTGGATTGGGAAGGTCAAGAGGAAGAGAGCTAGAGGAAATTCATGATAGTTGTAGGAGAATACCAGTGGGTTGTAGGATATTTAGTTGTGAATGGACTGTGAGGGGCACCCTTCTTTTTTGGATACCTAGGCCCAACTCGAGGGTGACTCATTGTTGAGATTTGGAACAACAAGCCTATGGTTGGGTGGAACGTCCTTCCCAAGCAACTCATTGCACAAACTTTCTTTTAAGATAAGTGTTTATCTATTATCTGAGTTTTCTTATGAGTCGTATGGTTGTGCATCTTACTCTGTGCATGAGAATGCTTTTATGTGTGGTTTTAGATTATTTGTTAGTTGCATTCATGTTCATTTAGAATGATTTAGATGCATTTAATTATGGGTATTAGAATCTAGTTTATTATGTGTATAAATTGTGGCTAGTAAGCTACAGTAAATGAATTAGCAAGTAAAATTTTAATTTGATGTGTATATTTCGCAAGTAATGTTCCTTGGTTAAGCTGGGGAGCGTTACAGAACCAATGAAACTAATTTAGCCAAAGGAATGAAGTTTGACAATAGAATCCCCCATCCCATGAAGGTGTCCCCAATTAGCTTAACGAGATGTCCAAATTTATGAATGTGAGCCAGAGAAATAGAATAGGAAACCACTAAACCGCAAAAAAGAGGTGCCAAAAAGTGCTTGACCAAAGGACTCAAAGGAGCATCAACAAACCTAGGTCTTGGGAATGGTTTTCCTCCTTAGCTTAATGTTTGAGCTCCACGAATGTCCACTAGCTCTGGAACTATCCCAACCATCTAGAGCTAAAATACCTAAATGACTCTTGCTTCCATGATGACACACACCCTCGATCCTGTCATGAATTCAATTGCAAGCATATAAGCTAGACGTGCTTGTTTGGTCATGAATTCCCTCGATCAGTTCCTTGCCTTACTCAAACATAATTGATCGTACTTCATGTTGTAGGGCAACGTCCACCTAGCCTATGTGGAGGGTGGTGGCGTCAACATATGGCACCCCGTCTATGTGGAAACCATGGTTGTTGTTAATATGATACTCAAATTGCTAATTTAATTTTAGCCTTTAAGCATGAGCTTGTAATAATTCTATGTAACACCCTGTTTCCCCCAGTCTGTAAAAAATAACTATACTAGCCAAGAACTATGGCAGACCCAAAGATGTGAATGTGTGATTTTGAATGCACCTTAGTATAAAAGGTCGACGAATGTAAATAATGTTATGAATATATGTTGTAGGACTGTTGGCGGGGATGTCAGCGAAGAGACCGTGGCTGATGAAAGGTGGTGGAAGGCACACGGAATGGTGGCGTTAACTTCCACCGAAACCAATGTCGTATTTGGTCTTCACTGGCCAAGATCAAAATGACTCGTTAATACTGAAATGAGTTACTCACCGGGATGGTAGGTGAAGAGCCTCCCTCATGAGTTAATGAGGGATGGGGGTGAACAGCCCATCCGTGGAAGCCTCGGACGACCACCAGCAGGAAGTTAAAGTACCACACCAACCTGCGTCGGAAGAAGAAAGGTAGGAAAGGAGTGTGGAAGGGAAGCGGTGTGACAGTCATAAGAGGGAGAAATGTGGAGACTGGAAAAATATCTGAAGCGATTGATAAGCGGAGAAGAAGGGGAGTAACCTTCTTGACCGGCAAGAGCTAGGTCTGCAACATCGTGGTACTTATGCTTCGAAGTGGCTAGTGTTAAATCTGTTGGGAGTCGTTGAAGCCTATGGTTGGGTGAAGCAGGCACCCTCTCATTGGATTGCATCAAACCTAATTAATTTTCGATAAGTGTTATATCTCATATCTTGAAATTAATATTTTGACATGTATGCTCATGGTTTATGAAATTATGAATGATCTCGATGTAAGAATGCGTATGGTGTTTGATCGAGAAATGGTGGTTGTATGCTTATGTTAGACACCTATAGCTATATATATATATATATATAGAGAATTTTATTGCATGCTTATATTTAAGGCCTATGAAACTACGATATTAAATATATATATGGGTGAAGCGACGCCTCTGATTAATTTTATCAAACTGGTGTTTCGATAGGTGGTATATATAGTATCTTGAAATTAATATGTTGACATGTATGCTCATGGTTTATGAAATTATGAATGATTTAGGTGTAAGGCTGTCTATATGGTGTTTTGATTAGAAATTGTGGTTGTATGCTTATGTTGGAGAGACCACCCTGTAAACTATATATATATAAGTCATAGGTGGCTTATGTGGTCTCTCCAACATAAGCATTCTAACTCTATATACTCTCTATATATATATATATATATATATATATATATATATATATATATTGAATGGTTGAGTTTTCAAGTTTGTTCTGTTTATTCCCCTAATTGTCCCAAATACCCACGGATAAGATCTCCCAGGGACACCATTTCGAAATTTTTATCAGGTCTGGCACAGGAGGTTTGTGGCGTAAGTCTTAAAATCCTACAATTTCAGACTTGACATTTTGGTATTTGACTTTTGGGGATTACCAGAAGGTGTGAGTTCCCCGCATATATACAGTCCGAAATCGAAAGATAGAGTGTGGAAGAGTTATCATATTGTTATTTGACTGGGGTACCTAAGTGGGCTGAAAAGGAGGGTATGGAGTCTGAAAACCGACTCAAGAAATCCGATGGAAACCCCGAAATAGTGGAGCATGTTTGGAGTTTGGTATTTGGAGTTTGACTCAGAGCAGGAGTCTTGAGACCTCCTATTAGAGTATTCGCATATCCGAAGCCCGACTTCATGAAATCCCGAAGCGGCTTATCTTAGCTAAATCACGATATTTGATGTTTGGCATCCAGGAGTATCAAGGCGGGATTCCCTGCATAAGTCGAAAATCCGACTTGTGAAATCGGGAAATGGATTAGCACATATAGACCAGTTCGGTGATTCCATTACCAGAAATACCTGATAGCGAGTTCCTTTGCACTCACAAGTCCCGAAACTTTGACTTGTGAAATCCCAAAATAGTATAGTATATTTAGAGTTAATTGTTTCGGAGTTTCAGCTCCGGGGAAACCCATGTGTGAGACCTCCTGTTCTGCTTGTATCGCGAAATCCCGATGTATGAGACCCCGAAATGGCAATAACACAGATGAGTTATAATTGTTTGATTGCCTCGAATACCTAGGTAAGATCGCTACACTCGCCGACCATGAAACCGAGTAAAAACCAGTAAAGGTATAAGCCCGTGACTAAGAGTTTATTGAACAGGTATTTGGCACACAGGATATCTAGAGGTAAACCTCTTCACTTCATCCGTCACGAAATCCCAACTGCGAAACCTGTGAAATGGCATGGCGGTGTCTAGTGTTTGGATGTTTGGGGTTCGACACGGAAGCCATGTGTGAAACCCTCCACGTCACCATATCCTTGAAATCCCGATGGATGGAACCTCAAAATGAGTTTGGCGGATATAATTTCTTCGATGTTTCGACACTCGGGAAAACCAAAGGATAAGTCCCTTTCCCTCTTATACCGTGAAAACCCCTTATGCGAAACCCCGAAAAGTGGAGTGCAGACTGTCGAAGCGTTGATAATTGTATTGGTTCCGCCGGTTCGACACCTCGAAGTCGGAGCTCGAGAATACATGCCAGCGATTTCTCCCGAATCGCGAAATTAAAACTTAGAGGGATGTGATGAAAAGAGACTACGATGGTTGATGAAAGGTGGTGGAAGGCACACGGAATGGTAAAGCGTTAACTTCCGATGAAACCAATACCGTATTTGGTCTTCACTATCCTGGAGAACCAAGAGCGGTTTGCTGGCCCCGAAATGAATTATTCGCCAAGTTGGTAGGTGAAGAAGCTCCTCCTTGAGTTAATGAGGGATGAGGTGAACAGCCATCCGTGGAAGCCTTAGAACTGACCACCAAGGGGAAGTTAGTGCCACTCGCAACCTCACCGGAAAAGAAAGGTAGGAAAGAGGTGTGGAAGGGAAGCGGGCGTGGCAGAGATCCTGAGAGGGGAGAAATCGAGAAGGACTGGAAAAATATATAGAGTGGTGTCATGAGAGAGAAAGAGTAACCGTTCGACTTCAACCGAAAACAGAGGACTCGGTCTCAAGCATCGTGGTCTAGCTACGGGGTGGCTAGTGGTAAATCATTCCCGAATGCATTAAGCCCTACGGTTGGGTGGAAACGAGCGTCCCTCTCAGTAGTTGCATCACATCCAGTGTTTTCTGATAAGTGTTATATCTCATATCTTGAAATTAATATTTTGACATGTATGTTCATGGTTTGTGAAATTATGAATGTTTTTAGTATAAGACTGTCTGTATGGTAAAAAATGGTGGCTATATGAAATACCACCTATGGCTTATATATATATATATATATATATATATATATATATATATATATATATATATATATATATATATATATTTACGTGAAGCCATAGGTGGCTTATGTCTCTCCAACATAAGCATCGTCATCTATATATATATATATATATATATATATATATATATATATATATATATATATATATATATATATACTACTATATATATATATATATATATATATATATTAGACCCAGTTCGTTTTCAAGATAGTCTGTTCTTGGGAAATTTATTCCCCTAATTGTCCCCAAGTAATGTTTTCAAGTTTGTTCTCGGGAAATTTATTCCCCTAATTGTCCCAAGTAATGCCCTGGATAGATCTCCCCACGGGGACACCATTTTCGAAATTTTATCCAAGGATCTGCTGGAGGATTTTATGGCGTAAGTCTTAAAAACCCTACACGAGAGAGAGTGGTCCTCTTAGACTTTGACATTTCGGTATTTCGGCACCCGGGGTACCTAAGTGTGAGTTCCCTTGTACTCATAAGTCCCGAAATCCCGAAAAGATAGAGTGTGGAGAAGTTAATATATACTTCGGTATTTCGACACCCGGGGTACCTAAGTGTGGGCCCCAGGTATTCGCCAGTCTCGAAAACCCGACTCGAGAAATCTCGATGGAGGAAACCCCGAAATAGTGGAGCATGTTTGGAGTTTGGTATTTCGGAGTTTCGGCTCCCAGGAAACCCAAGTGCGAGACCTCCTGTCGTCGCATATCCCGAAACCCCGACTCGCGAAATCCCGAAATGACAGCGTGTAGCTAAATCCTGATATTTCGGTGTTTCGGCATCCGGAGTATCCAAGGGCGAGTTCCCTCGTACTCGCAAGTCCCGAAATCCCGACTTGTGAAATCTTGAAATGGCTTAGCGCGTATAGATTCGGCGTTTCGGTGGTTCGGTACCCGAAATACCTAAGGGTGAGTTCCCTTGCACTCACAAGTCCTGAAATCCCGACTTGCGAAATCCCGAAATAGTATAGTATATTTAGAGTTCAGTGTTTCGGAGTTTCGGCTCCCGGGAAACCCATGTGCGAGACCTCCTGTTCTCGCATATCGTGAAATCCCAATGTATGAGACCCCGAAATGGCAATAGCACAGATGATTTATGGTGTTTCGGTACTCGAGATACCTAAGGGTAAGATCCCTTGCATTCGCCAGTCATGAAACCCCGAAGTAAGAAACCCCGAAAAGGTATAGCGTGACTAGAGTTTATTGTTTCGGTGTTTTGGCACCCGGGATATCTAGAGGCAAGCCTCTTGTACTCGCCCATCCTGAAATCCCAACTTGTGAAACCCCAAAATGGCATAGCGTGTCTAGCATTTGGATGTTTCGGAGTTTCGGCACCCGGGAAACCCAGGTGTGAAACCCTCCTGTCCTCGCATATCGCGAAATCCCGATGGATGGAACCTCAAAATGAGTTTGGCGGATATAAGGTCTTCAGTGTTTCGGCACCTGGGAAACCGAAGGATAGGAGTCCCTCGCCCTCTTATATCGCGAAATCCAGTATGCGAAATCCCGAAAAGTGGAGTGCCAGGCTTCAATCCGAGGCGTTATTAATTGTGATGAACTGTTGGTTCCCTTCGAGTTTCGGCACCTCGAAAGTTAGGGCTCTGAGAATACATGCTTCGTGATTTCTCGAATCGCGAAAGCTGGGAGCACCTCCTTGACAAGGCCTGTGGTCATCACCGATGATCATATAGGTACGGATAAGGGATGGTAAGGTCTGCAACAAGCCCTATAGGAATTCGGGGATTCTGTTCCTCAGAGGAGAGAAGGAAAAGCCGAAAATTTTCTAGCCCCGTGTTAGGTGTGTTACATTCTATATATATATGTCTATGATATATATGTAATGTACTACAAGTTTTATGTTGTCAAAAATAACTTGTTAGGACTTTGATATTGCCTCATCATGATTCAAGCCTCTTCAATAATATGCTTATATTTATGCTTGTACATGTAGATGCACTAATACACACAATAATGATTGGAATCATACATCAGTCCTAAATTCCTTTTGACAACATAAATTCCCCTTTATAGCTACTTGTTTGTGACAATTATAATAAATTTAACTTTTATACTAAAATGATAAAAAACAATATTAAAAATTGATAAATGAGACTTGTATATTCTATCACATTAATATTGTTTTAATATTGACAACGACCGGAAGAAAAGCCACCTTTGACAAGCTTTCATGGTCAAATTCCACCCCCATTAATCCACATATCAAGAAAGTCTAAATGAAACCAATTCCACATGATTTGCCCATGGTTTCCTTTAACAACATGTGCTCACCAAACCTTACCGTCCTCGGTGTTTAACCTGTTTATGGGATCCTCCTCTTAATATTTGTTTTCTTAATAACATACGTTTCTATATTTAAATAGATAATAAATTCAACATTTCTTGAACGTTGTGATCTCCGCAAAGTTTGCAACTAATTGTTTAACTTTACAAACTTGTTTTCCTATTAACATACGTTTCTATATTAAAATACATTCAACATTTCTAGAACGTTTTGATTTCTACAATAACTTTGTAACTAATTGCACAACTCTACACGTTACTTTTTTTTTCCAAAAAAAAATTTCTCGAATTTATATAGAAATAAATTCATTTACAATAACGAAGGGAGAGGATCAGCCCCTAAAGAAACCAGACAGTTAATACTGTCATAATAGTGCTATCATCCCATGCAGGTGAAGGAAAATACAATCCCGGAGACGAGAAACTGTCCTTTTTACATCAATGATCTGATTCAGAAAACTTTTTAATCTGCTGGTGAGAGAGCAGCCCACATTATTCAAAAAATGTTTAATGTGGTTATGGGGCTCTCGATTTCTCTGTCACAGTGATAGATCGAGAGCCGCCCAGTCTCCGCCGTTAAAGCCCTCTTTGATAGGGCATCGGCTGTCCTGTTTAGTGAACGAGGAACATGCTGAAAATTGAGATTGGAGAAGCACTTGGAGAGGGATCTGGTTTGTTGCATCCAACCTTATTGGTGTTTGAAGAGTGTCAATGTGTTCCTCATTTTGATGAACATGTCCTTTTATTTATTTATTTGTTTTTTGGTTTATTTGTTCGTGATTTCAAAAGTGTCAACTACTTTTAAATTCAACAACTCAAGCTTTTTGTTATACTTATTAACTGTTTTTTCATGATTTAGATGTATCCAACAACTATGGAAAGGTATTTACATGTCATGTTAAGACTTATGTTGAAAGTGTGGAGCAAAAGTGACATTCCACCTATTTGATAGAAATGCACTCACATAACTAAACTTGGAGAACCAATAAAGTCCCTTCTCTCTATTCAAGTAAATACTCATGAGGGACCAATAAAGTCCCTTCCTATCCACTCAAGTAAATACCCATGAGTTTGCTTAATTGGCATTCATCCTTAAAACTCAATGGAATTGATTTGAGTAAAAAAATCTATGCTCCATGGAACGTGTCATGTCTAACATGCCTTGGATTTTATTCCCCACATGAGGATATTTTGCTAATTAAATCTTCATTTTTTTTTATGTCGGTTCCTAGTGTATCTATTAAGATGTTATCGTGTCATGAAGGTGATTTATAAAGTATTAGCTACATCAAAAGCTTTGCGAGTTTATAAATTGATTTTGGATTATAAATCTTTGAATTGATATAATGACATTCCCCTAATACAATTTCAATATGTCATGTCATACCGTATCAATCTTCTGTAACTTATGATTATTATCGATTTAGTATATACTACTATAATACATAGTTCATAATTACCTCTCTTCCACATCGATATACATGAAATGTAGCGTCCATATATGTAACTTGCACATTAAAAGGCATGCCTCCTTGAGGCCCATTGCTCGATGACTATGACTTATGTTTGTTCCTGCACTATATTGATTGTCATTTGTGTTGGGTTTTGGCGAAGGGAGGCTCTCCATATGGCAACAATGTTTGATTTTTCTTTCTTCTTCTGTGGTTTTTGAGTTCAAAGGTGGTAATTTGGTCTTAGTGGTGATCTAGTTGTTCATCTTAATGATGCTTAATAGTATGTAGGTCCTATTTCTAGACTTTGGTGGCGTTTTTTCCCATATGATGTTATTTGTCATGGCCTTCAAGTCTTGGTGGTGGGGCTCAAGTTGTTGATTGCAGGATTTGACCTTGTCTCAATTCTTCCCCCTTTTTTCAAAGTTTCAAGGGTTTTCCCTTGGGATCATTTCTACATTTCCAGTTTCTTTGGCAATTTTAGGGTTGGATTTTCTTTTTAGAACCCGATTACTTTAGATCATTCCTTCATTGTAGTTTGTGGTGGTTTTTTATTAAACTTTCTTCCCAATGTTTTAATGGTTCAAGATTGGGGTTTTCTCTTTGGAACCTAGTGGTTTTGAGTTGTTTCTCCCCTTTTTTATGGTGGTTTTGTGATCTAGTTGGTGTAATACTCTATGTTGTGTCACTTTCCCCTTGTGCAAGTAAGGGTGCTCGGGTACTTGAGTAGATTGTCCATTATCAATGAAGGCAAGTTCCTTTTTGTGCAATCTTTTGATAGCTTCCTAGTGGCATTGGAGTTTAATGGCTTCATGAGGGTGTTTGAGGTTCTCTTTAATCATTTAGTATTTTAGGTCTTGATTTTCATTGTATAACCTTTTTGATGCATTTACTCTTTCGAATGTGTTGCTTATCATAACAACACTCTTTTTTGTTACGATGTCCATAAACACATTGCTAAATGTGATTATAATGTTTCTTTTTGAAATAAAAAAAAATAACAATTTTTTTACTTAAAAAACAAACAAACAAACTTACATATTAAAAACACATAAATTTCACAATTATATTCTAATTTTTTATTACTAAATTAAATTATATTAACATTTAGAATATCAAATTTGCACTAACTCCTTATATCACCAAGTTATCTCACTAAAAGGCTAAAATTCTTTTACAACAAGTAAAGTAAACACCTAAATCACATTTTTTGTTTTTTTAAGTTATAAAAATTTATAATAACAAATATCATCAAAACTAGTTTACACTCTTTTCTATCCTAGACAATTTATAATTTTTTTGATGAGCCAGTTTTTCCTACTTTATAATTTGATTTATAAATTTTTATAAATTTTTCATACTTTATAACACTCTTTTCTTGTAACACACCCACTATCATAATTTTTAAAAATTTCGGATTAATCTCCCACAAGTGAGAAATCTCCAGAAACCGGCATTTGCGAAAAGCCAACCATTGGTTAAATATCAGGATTCGGGGTTTCTAATGTCAAACTCATTCACCCCTATGACTCACGATGCTCCGAATTCCGATGCGCTCCTCACACGTCAGCTCCCCAGGCCAAGCCTGTGGTTCACTGCCTTTACGGCCGTGGTCTTACCTCCTTTCGGAGCAACTCCTATCGAGGTTTCGGGGTTTATGTTATCGCGATGCACAAGCCTTCGCAAGTTCTGATTCCCCGATCCCCGATGCCACTTGGCATGCATTCACGGCCAAGCTTGATCTTCCGACATCTGTACCACGTTCTGGCGCCTATGGCCCACACTCCTT
>SNQJ01S0105093.1:0-17173 GCA_010110895.2 Picea sitchensis
AGAGAGGGGCCAAGCAGTTCCGGAGTTCACCAATACTTTTCATACCTTGCGCACCAAGTTGGGTGGGGCTCTACATAGATACATCCAGACTGAAATGGATTTTCTAGACATCTCATCACTCGGTGTTGCTTATCGATATGCTGTTAAAATTGAGCAGAAATTTAAGCACCAGAACAAATGGGAATTTGGGTCTGCAAATCTACAACAACCAAAGTATGACAAAGACGGCCCTAACAAATAGTCTCCCGAAAACCTTTCCAAGACACAGGAAAAGAAGGGTCACGGGAAGACAAAGAAGGACACCAGAAAATGGCATGATTTCCACAAAAGCCCCTAGCACAACACCAATGAATGTCGCTCAAAAAAGATGCAGGAGCATCTCCCGAGACAAGCAAGCCAGCACAGAAGACAAAGGATAGATGGGCACACGCCAGCACAAATTTTAAATTTTCCCTTGAAGTTGATGCGCTAAACATAAATGAGATCATTTAATTTAGGCACCTTGGTAAAATGTAATCAGACCTCGAGCCATACGCTCTTGTCTGAAGTAGATGGAGGCATTTATAGTAGTTAATGCCGGTAGATAGAATTGAATTCTTAGATTAGACAGTTTTAGAGCGCAGGAGGGAAAACGGATTTAGACACCCTCATTTCTCATTTTTTTTGTAACATCAGCCAGCATAATTCAGAGTAGGGAGAGTATAGGAGAATAACAGAGAGTTGTAGAAGACACCCATGTATAGATCTTGAATTAATAGAAGGAATTGGTTCAAATTCGTGGTTTTGTGTTCTCTCTGTATGTGTGTTGATAATATGCTCGTGAACGTTTGTTTTCTGTTATGTAATTGTTCTGAAATGTTGTGCATGTGGTTTCATGTTTCAACCTGAAGTCTGAAGGGGAGATGGAATGAGGTTCAGTTGTTTCTCTATCTGAGTAAGGATTTTCTGCAAGGAGTGCAGTCGAAAACATACGCAAGGAGTGCGTTGATGGAAGCTCAGATAGTTTAATTGTTGTTCTCATTCACTCCGAAGTGAGCATGGGTTGTTGGAGTCGTGAAAGGAGTGCGTAGGCTAAGGGAGGAAGCCTCAGTCGTGAATCTAAGCAGAAGCTTTGGAGGAATGCTGCTACGGGCATGCGCAGAATCAAAGGAAGCTCGAACAATTGAAGTGTTTGTAGGTTTGCCGCAAGGAGTGTGGGCAAAGAACCTCGTCGAGGTTGAAGTAATCTATAAAATATCAGGAAGGGTAGGCCTCTGAGTCGCTGAAGATCAGCGTAGATAAGTGTGACTTGAAGTTGCAAGAAACGTCGCAGGTTGGCGAAGCGGCAGAGGAGTCTTGTGGAGAGGCACTTATTCATTTCGCAGAATCCTCAAAGGCAGAACAGACGGATGAAATCTTTGGAGGAGATTTCATGAAGTTCTGAGAGTCGTTATATCTTCTAGAGGCGCGAGGTAGTTATAGCGCAAGTGGGGAAAGGATTCAAAGCTCAGGAGAGTAGAACCGTTGATCCAAGTCGGTCAGGGCCATTGGATTATTCATGAGATCGCCTCTCAGGATCTCGTGAGAAAAGTGTCCAAAGCTTGGTAACAGGAATCACGATATTACGATATGCGATATCCCGACAACCACGAGAACAGTGTGGGGCCACAGGAGTCGGAAAATGGATAGGTGGCACACCGCAGGTCGGGACCTTGTGAGTGGAAGGGCTGAGAAGTTGGTGCCAAAGGTCGTGAAGCGCGAGGACATGAAGCAGAAAAGTGATGAGAGGACTAGGCGTTGTCCATATGAGGAGGACAGGTGGCAGAGATCAAGAGATCTCGCGAACTCAGGAGTTCGCAAGGTGAGAGCCCAAGTATTGGGTACTCCAAGTCACAAAGNAAGGAGAATAGCCATTGGATCCAGATCGAAGGAGAACCGTCGGATTCACATCTGGGATCGTGTATCGGGGTCTCACGAGAAAAGATTCGAGGGTTCGGCCACGGGGATTGCAAGATTGTGATAAGCGGTATCCCGACAGCTGGAGGATAGTGTGGGCCATAGAGAAGTCGGCGAGTGAGTACAAGTGGCACGAAGTCATCAATATCTTGTCGTAAGAAGCCCCAAAGTATTGGCATTAGGATTCGCGATCCTGTGAAGTTCGAAGTCTCGGCGAGATAAGGGGACCGTTAAAAAGTCAGCTCATGTGCACATCGACATTTCGGCGCACCGGGTATCGGGAGTTGGAACCCCAAGTGTTTGACATAGCGAGTTTCGAAGTCGCGATAGGAGAAGGGTGAGGTCAACATTGATTCATATCGGCACTCGGGGACTCGTAAGATTCACACCCGACCACTGACCTTTGGACTCGCGAAGTTGCAAGTATCTGATCCTCTGATAAGCAGAAGGAGGGAAGTTGTGCGAAAGAATATGTGGGTATATAATTCCTGATAGGGAAGTAGAAGAACCTTGGAGTTCTTCAGGCCAAGAAGAAGAAGATCCTATGAGCGGACGTGCCCTGGGTGGCGCACCCTGCGTCAAGTGGTATCAGATCTTAGAAAAGCTTCTTTTCTTTCGGTAGCAGAGGACAAGGAGAGTTCACCATGCCGCCAAGGAGAAGGGGTATACAATCACCCGATCCAGAGGAGGAAAGGGAATTGTCCAAAGAAAGAGGTAGGCAAGTGCAGAATCCAGACATGGAGAGAGAAATACAAAATCTTCGTTCCAGAATGGAGGATATGGAGACATCACAAAGGCACAAAGCTGATGTAGGAGATATCAGTGAATCTGAAGATGAAGAGGATGTTGGACACAGAGGAGAAGAAATCCCAGCGGAATATGCAGCGAGTGAACGCTTACTTAAAGTTGTTGCAAGGATGAGTACAAAGGTAAAGATGGACATTCCAGTTTATGAGGGAAATCTGGATGCGGAAGAGCTGCTAGATTGGATTAGAGCTCTAGACACTTACTTCGATTATGAAGATATCGAAGAGGATAAGAAGGTCAGGCATGCCATCACAAGATTAAAGGGACATGCAACCTTGTGGTGGGATGAACTACAAGCTGACAGGAATTGCCAAGGCAAGCCGAAAATTAAGCGCTGGGATAGGATGATTGCAAAGATGAAGGCAAAATTCATTCCCAGAGATTATCAAATTTCTATATTCAGGAAGATGCAGAACCTGAGACAGAATATGATGACAGTGAAGGAGTATACTGAGGAATTTTACAGGTTGAATATCAGGGTAGGTCATCGCGAAAGAAATGACGAAAAGGTGGCCAGGTATATGAATGGCCTAAGGTATGAAATTCAGGATGAAATAAATATGGCAACCATCCGAACGGTGGAGGATGCCTATCAAATGGCTTTGAAAGATGAAGAGAAGCTGAGCCATAAGAAAGTTCAGCGAGGCAGAGGCAGGAGTCAGACCAAAGGCAAATAGGTTGCCCAAGATAAATACCAGAAGCCCAAGGACGACTGGAAGAAACCTCAGACTCAGACAGAGAGAGGTGGAAGTTCGCAGCGAGGGTGATATGCTGAGCAAAGAGAGTAGCATACTGAGAAAAAAGGAGGATATGCTTATAATAATGGGTTTCCTCGTACCAGAGGTAGAGAAAGAGGAAGAGGTGGAGTAATCACATGCTTCACATGTGGAAAAAATGGGCACAAGTCATTCGAGTGTCCAGAAAAAATGAAAGAAACTGGAGAGACTCACATCGCCGAGGCACAAAGGCGAGATGTTGAGACAGAATACGCTGAAGGCAGAAGATCGCTGGTGATGCAGAAGGTTCTTTTGATGCCAAAAAAGGAGATGGAGAATTCATCGCAGAGGAATAGTCTTTTTAGGACTGCTTGCAAGACCAAGGATAGGGTGTGCAAGGTCATCGTGGACAGTGGAAGCACCGATAATCTCATTTCAACTAAGATGGTAGAAAAGCTAGAGCTGGAAACAACTGATCACCCGAGTCCATACAAAGTTTCATGGCTACAGAGGGGACATCAGGTAAATGTCACTAAACAGTGCTTAGTTGACATTAAGATAGGAGGATATAATGATAGGGTTTTATGTGATGTTATTCCTATGGATGTCTATCATTTATTACTGGGCAGACCATGGCAATATGATAGAAATGTAATTCATGATGGGAGAATGAATACATATACCCTGGAGAGGAATGGGAGAACTCATATGTTGTACCCAATTAAAGATAAAGAGGTGAAGCCGGAGGTAAACAACACAGTACTTCTCATGAGTGGGAAGGAACTTCTTACAGAAGTTAAGAAAAAGGAGGATCCACAATTCTTTGTGGTCAGAAAACCAAGAATAGTTCTGACTAGTACAAGGGTGGATGATTTTCCAGAAGAAGTTTAGGAACAGCTGGAAGAGTTCGCTGATATTGTAGTGGACGAACTACCTCATTCGTTGCCACCGATAAGAAGTGTGAGTCATCATATAGACCTCATACTAGGAGCTAGTTTGTCAAACAAGGTCGTGTATAGGTTAACGCCTCAGGAGAATGAGGAGGTCAAGAAGCAGGTACAGAATTTGTTGGACAAGGGATTGGTCAGAGAAAGATTGAGTCCGTGTGCTGTTCCGACAGTACTCAGTCCGAAGAAAGATGGAGGTTGGAGGATGTGCACTGATTCAAGAGCCATTAATAAGATAACTATCAGGTATAGATTTCCATTGCCGAGGATGGATGATCTGATGGATTGCTTAAGATTCAGAGTAGGGAGAGTATAGGAGAATAACAGAGAGTTGTAGAAGACACCCATGTATAGATCTTGAATTAATAGAAGGAATTGGTTCAAATTCGTGGTTTTGTGTTCTCTCTGTATGTGTGTTGATAATATGCTCGTGAACGTTTGTTTTCTGTTATGTAATTGTTCTGAAATGTTGTGCATGTGGTTTCATGTTTCAACCTGAAGTCTGAAGGGGAGATGGAATGAGGTTCAGTTGTTTCTCTATCTGAGTAAGGATTTTCTGCAAGGAGTGCAGTCGAAAACATACGCAAGGAGTGCGTTGATGGAAGCTCAGATAGTTTAATTGTTGTTCTCATTCACTCCGAAGTGAGCATGGGTTGTTGGAGTCGTGAAAGGAGTGCGTAGGCTAAGGGAGGAAGCCTCAGTCGTGAATCTAAGCAGAAGCTTTGGAGGAATGCTGCTACGGGCATGCGCAGAATCAAAGGAAGCTCGAACAATTGAAGTGTTTGTAGGTTTGCCGCAAGGAGTGTGGGCAAAGAACCTCGTCGAGGTTGAAGTAATCTATAAAATATCAGGAAGGGTAGGCCTCTGAGTCGCTGAAGATCAGCGTAGATAAGTGTGACTTGAAGTTGCAAGAAACGTCGCAGGTTGGCGAAGCGGCAGAGGAGTCTTGTGGAGAGGCACTTATTCATTTCGCAGAATCCTCAAAGGCAGAACAGACGGATGAAATCTTTGGAGGAGATTTCATGAAGTTCTGAGAGTCGTTATATCTTCTAGAGGCGCGAGGTAGTTATAGCGCAAGTGGGGAAAGGATTCAAAGCTCAGGAGAGTAGAACCGTTGATCCAAGTCGGTCAGGGCCATTGGATTATTCATGAGATCGCCTCTCAGGATCTCGTGAGAAAAGTGTCCAAAGCTTGGTAACAGGAATCACGATATTACGATATGCGATATCCCGACAACCACGAGAACAGTGTGGGGCCACAGGAGTCGGAAAATGGATAGGTGGCACACCGCAGGTCGGGACCTTGTGAGTGGAAGGGCTGAGAAGTTGGTGCCAAAGGTCGTGAAGCGCGAGGACATGAAGCAGAAAAGTGATGAGAGGACTAGGCGTTGTCCATATGAGGAGGACAGGTGGCAGAGATCAAGAGATCTCGCGAACTCAGGAGTTCGCAAGGTGAGAGCCCAAGTATTGGGTACTCCAAGTCACAAAGGCATGAGGAACGAGACATTCAAGACAAACAAAGGTTTGTATGAATGGCTTGTCATGCCGTTTGGCTTGACAAATGCACCGAGTACCTTTAAGAGGTTGATGAATGAAGTCCTGAAGGAGTTCATTGGGAAAGTTGTCATCATGTACCCGGATGACATATTGATTTTTAGCAAGACAAAAGCCGAGAATTTGAAGCATTTGGCCATTGTGATGAAGAGATTACAGCAAGAGGAGCTGCTGATAAACATGAAGAAGTCCTCATTCATGAAGACATACCTCATTTATTTGGGTTTTGTTATATCTGCAAATGAATTGAGGATGGATCCAGATAAGGTGAAGGTAATCAAGAATTGGCCATCACCGAGGAACGTATTTGAGGTGAGGAGTTTTCATGGACTGGCTAGTTTCTACTGAAAATTCATCAGGAATTTCAGTAGAATTAGCGCAACAATGATGGATACAGTGAAGAAAAGACATAAATATTTTCACTGGACGGAAGAGGCTGAGAAGAGCTTCAATCTGCTGAAGCAGAAGATTATGGAGAAACCAGTTTTGGTGTTGCCGGATTTTCAGAAAACATTTCAGGTAAAATGTGATGCAAGAGGGTTTTCCATAGGAGCAGTCTTGGGCCAGGAAGACAGGCCGATTTCATATTTCAGTGAGAAGCTGAATGAGGCAAAAGAGAAATATTCCACATATGATAAGGAATTCTATGCCATCATACAAGCATTGAAGAAATGGAGACACTATTTGATTCCAAAGGAATTTGTTTTATATAGTGATAACCATGCATTACAATTTGTGACTCAACAGGAAAAGTTGAATCAGAGGCATGTTAAATGGGTTGAATACATGAAAAATTTCACTTTTGTGATAAAACATATTTCTGGTACTGCTAACAAAGTTGTTGATGCTTTGAGCAGGAAGTGTTTGCTATTGCAGGAGTTCAAAGTCCAGACATTAGGCTTTGATGATCTTAAGGACATTTTTGCAGATGATCCAGACTTTAAGGAAGCGTATGAAGCAGTTGAGAATCCATTTCTCAGAGACAGAAGTCAGTGGATAGAGTACGTGATCCAGGAAGGGTTGTTGTTTAAAGGCAATCAGTTGTGTATTCTGAATTGCTCCATGAGGGAGAATTTGTTGAAAGAGAAACACAGTGGGGGATTGGTCGGACACTTCGGTCATGATAAGACATTTGCAAAGATGAGCAAGTCATACTTTTGGCCAGGGATGCGGTCAAAGGTCAAGAGGTTTGTTGACAAATGTAGAATTTGCCAGCATTCAAAGGGTAGGAAGCAGAATGCAGGATTTTATCAGCCATTGCCCATACCAGACAAGCCATGGGATGAAATTAGCATGGATTTTATATTGGGGTTGCCAAGGACCCAAAGAGGTGTTGATTCCATCTTTGTGGTAGTGGATAGGTTTTCCAAGATGGCACATTTTATCCCATGCCAGAAGACTAGTGATGCGACTCACATTGCAAATCTGTTCTTCAAGGAGGTCGTTCAACTTCATGGATTGCCGAAAAGCATAGTTTCAGACAGAGACACAAAATTCATAGGGCAATTCTGGAGCACATTATGGAAGAAGCTAGGAACTAATTTGATGTTTAGTTCTGCTTATCATCCTCAGACGGATGGACAAACAGAAGTGGTCAACAGAAATCTGGGAGACCTGTTGAGGAGCTTGGTGACAGAGCACCATAGCAGTTGGGATAGCATATTTCCACAAGCAGAGTTCGCGTACAATGATTCAGTGAATAGGAGCACAGGCCGAAGTCCATTTCAGATTGTATATGGAATGAAGCCGAGAGGAGATTCTGAATTGATGGATTCAGAACAGACTGCGACTAACAGCGCTAGTGCAGAAGAATTTGTTGAAGCAATGAAATAACTTCACACTAGGGTGAAGGAGCGACTATTGAAATCAAGCCGGGAGTACAAACGCAGAGCAAATCAACATTGGAGACAACTTCAGTTTGAATTTGGGGATCTAGTTCTGGCACACTTGAGGAAAGAAAGGTTCCCGAGAGGAACATACAACAAGTTAAAGATGAAGAAAATTGGGCCATGCAAGGTCTTGAAGAAAATGGGACAGAATGCTTATGAAATTGAGTTACCGGATGGGATCGGAATATCTTCGACATTTAATGTTTTGGATTTATATCCATATAAAGATGATGAAGTAGGAGCAGAAAGTGATGATCAACCAGAGATCCAGTGGCAGAAGAAGATCCCATTTGCAGAGAAGTCGTAGATGGAACAGATACTGAATAAATGAGTGGGTAAGAAAACCAGAAGGAAAGAATATTTCGAATATTTAGTCAAGTGGGAGGACCATCCAGTTGAAGATGCTAGCTGGGAGACTGAAGCAGAGATACGGAAGCATGGACATACCGTGCAAGAGATCATGGATAGGATCCCATGCAAATTTTCAAGTGAGGGAGTATGATGCAGGAGCATCTCCCGAGACAAGCAAGCCATCAAAGAAGACAAAGGATAGCTGGGCACATGCCAGTGCAAATTTTAAATTTTCCATTGAAGTTTATGCGCTAAACATAAATGAGATCATTTAATTTAGGTGCCTTGGTAAAATGTAATTAGACCTCGAGCCATACGCTCTTGTCTGAAGTAGATGGAGGCATTTATAGTAGTTAATGCCGGTAGATAGAATTGAATTCTTAGATTAGACAGTTTTAGAGCACAGGAGGGAAAACGGATTTAGACACCCTCATTTCTCATTTTTTTGTAACATCAGCCAGCATAATTCAGAGTAGGGAGAGCATAGGAGAANTCTGTATGTGTGTTGATAATATGCTCGTGAACATTTGTTTTCTGTTATGTAATTGTTCTGAAATGCTGTGCATGTGGTTTCATGTTTCAAATTGAAGTCTGAAGGGGATATGGAATGATGTTCATTTTTTTCTCTATCTGAGTAAGGATTTTCTGCAAGGAGTGCAGTCGAAAACATCCGCAAGGAGTGCGTTGATGGAAGCTCAGATAGTTTAATTGTTGTTCTCGTTCACTCCGAAGTGAACGTGGGTTGCTGGAGCCGTGCAAGGAGTGCGTAGGATAAGGGAGGAAGCCTCAGTTGTGAATCTAAGCAAAATCTTTGGAGGACTGCTGCTACGGGCATGCGCATAGTCAAAGGAATCTCGAACAGTTGAAGTGTTTGCAGGTTTTCCGCAAGGAGTGCAGGCAAAGAACCTTGTCAAGGTTGAAGTAATATAGAAAAGCTCAGGAAGGGTAGGCCTCTGAGTCATTGAAGATCAGCTTAGATAAGTGCGAATTGAAGTTGCAAGAAACGTCACAGGTTGGCGAAGCGGCGGAGGAGTCTTGTGGAGAGGCACTTATTCATTTCGTAGAATCCTCAAAGGGAGAATGGACGGACGAAATCTTTGGAGGAGATTTCACAAAGTTCCGAGAGCTGTTAGATCTTCCAGAGGTGCGAGGTAGTTATAGCGCAAGTGTGGAAAGGATTCAAAGCTCAAGAGGGCAAAACCATTGATCCAAGTCAGTCAGGGCCGTTGGATTATTCATGAGATTGCCTCTCGGGATCTCGTGAGAAAAGTGTCCAAATCTTGGTAACAGGAATCACGATATTATGATACGCGATATCCCGATGACCACAAGAACAGTGTGGGGCCACANGGCACACCGCAGGTTGGGACCTCATGAGTGGAAGGGCTGAGAAGTTGGTGCCAAAGGTCGCGAAGTGCGAGGACACGAAGCAGCGAAGTGACGAGAGGACTAGGTGCTGTCCATCTGAGGAGGAAAGGTGGCAGAGATCGAGAGATCTCATGAACTCGGGAGTTCGCAGGGTGAGAGCCCAAGTATTGGGTACTCCAAGTCATGAAGACGTGGGGAACGAGAAGGAGAATAGTCGTTGGATCTAGATCGAAGGAGAACCGTCGGATTCACATTTGGGATCATGTATCGGGGTCTCGCGAGAAAAGATTCGAGGGTTCAGCCACGGGGATCGCGAGATTGTGATAAGCGTTATCCCGACAGCTGGAGGATAGTGTGGGCCATAGTGAAGTCGGCGAGTGGATTACAGGTGGCACGAAGTCATCAGGATCTCGTCGTAAGAAGTCCCGAAGTATTGGCGTTAGGTTTTGCAATCCTGCGAAGTCCAAAGTCTCGATGAGATAAGGGGACCATTGAAAAGTAAGCTCACGTGTGCATCATCATTTCGGTGCACCGGGTATCGGGAGTTGGAACCCCAAGTGTTTGACATAGCAAGTTGCGAAGTCGCGATAGGATAAATCGTGATAGGAGAAGGGTGAGGTTAGCATTGATTCATATCGGCGCTCGGGGACTCGTAAGATTCACACCCGACCACTGACCTTTGGACTCACGAAGTTGCGAGTATCCGATCCTCCGATAAGTAGAAGGAGGGAAGTCGTGCGAAAGAATCTGTGGGTAGATAATTCCCTATAGGGAAGTAGAAGAACCTTGGAGTTCTTCAGGCCAAGAAGAAGAAGATCCTGCGAGCGGACGTGCCCTGGGTGGTGCGCCCTGCGTCAAAAACAATCATTGGTGGTTGAGATCAAAGACAAGGAGCCAAACCCTGATTCAGAATATGATTCTGAAAATACTAGTAAAGGAAAGATCATTGACGTAGACCCCACTGCTATTTTCGTGACCGCAACAATTCAACCAGAAGATCCAATAGATCCTGAAGAGGGGGAGCACCTTTTTCATTCACATATGTGGGTGAAGGGGACCTCGCTACATTTATTGTTGATAGTGGAAGCCAAAAAAACCTCATCTCAACAGAGGTCGTCAAATTGTTGGGATTGTCGACAACACCACACTCGTAGCCATACAAAAATGGGTGGCTTCGGCAAGGACGAGATCTTTGTGTCAGCCAACAGTGTTGATTGTCATACAACATCCAACCCTTCAAGGATGAGGTATTATGTGATGTTTCCCCACTGGATGTCTGTGATGTTCTCTTGGGCCAACCATATATGTGGAGACGCCATGCTATTTATGAGTCTCGACCCTGTAGTGTCATTGTTACTTTGGGGGGTCATCTCTACATAATACCAGAGGTAGTTCTGACTACTGTTCCACCTAAAAAATTTCGCAAGGTAGTATCTCATACTACAAAATTTAGCTTCTTCACAATATGTTCAAAAGGATAACAAAAGGACACTGCAACCACTATAGCCTTGCCCCAAGCACCTTCTATCCAACAGAAGCAGGTCGACAAGGCTGCAGAAAAGTGCAAAGATTTCTTCTTCACATCGTCCTCTCATGTATCTTAACTTTTTGAACAACCTCAACCTCAACAGGTTCGTGATAGATTTCCACAAACTGAGCAGCACGACGTCTCCAGCAAGACAAGAAGCTCACCAAGATGCAGATTCAACAAACATTTTTCCCTCTCCCCCGAGAACTCAACGCAATGGATACCACTGCTTCCTAAGGAGGGAGGATTGATCCAAGTGGATATCAGTGGCCACCCACCTTTTTCAAATGGCTCAAAACAATTTTCTAGCAATTTTGGCAATTTACTATTTTTAGTAGGTTTTAACTTTCGAGGCCATTTTGAGGGCCCAAATGAAGGATTTTTGAGATAGAGGTTCTCAATGATATTTGAAGGAATTATTGAGACCCCAAAATGAATCTCCTCGATGATACCTTTCCAACGAGCTATCACATGCCTAAAATGGAGATCATATGCAAAAGTTACGACCCCGAGAATTTGATGTACTCACTTACCCAAACGGGGCCCACATGACTTTTGGCGCTTCATCTCCTAGGGTTAGGTTTTTGGATGTCTAGGGTTGTTTTGCATTCCTGTTTATAAAACTTCATGAGAGACTCATTGTAATCATCTTCTTGCGAATCTGAGTAGTGTTATCTCTTCTCAAAGATAAAGTACGCCCGCCATTCTATAGAGTCTTTCACTCTATATTTTCTGAGTCTCTTTGTACATTTCTTTCGATAATAGAAATCATGTAATGCGTATGTCACATTGTTGGTTGCATCTCTAATACATTTCTGTTATATTATTGAATATCTGCTGATATCTGCATGCATTTGTTATATTATTGAATATCTGCGATATCTCTGTGCATTTCTTTATTATATCTCTGATCTCATTTCGTGCCGAAAATAATCTGGATCACCCCCTCTCAGTTGTCTTAGTAATTCCAACATATGTTTCTTGAAGTTCTTACAATTTTTTCAACCAATCGTCCTGAAGTTGTTTTTATTATTTTTCACTTCTGTGAATCAAACACAAGTTTGTGACCTTGGTCACACATTTGAATTACACTTATAATATTATGTTTCATATCTTCCACTATTAGAACATTTTTTGACTTGGTATCCTTGTTTCTAACTATGCCTCTTCCAATGATTCTAGTTGAGTCATTGTTTTCAAATGAGACAGATCCATCTCTTTCCTTTCTCAATGTTAGAAACTTGTCCTCATCACCTATCATGTTCTTTGAGCAGCCACTGTCAACATACCAACCATGTTTCTTATGTTTATCTTGTAGAGAGAGTGTGCATTCTTCATTGTTATATTGATTCTTATTTCTTATCCATATTCTTTATTGAGGTTCATGTCTATGACTGTTGTTATTTTGTTGAGCTTCTCTAGGAGGGACTGTCATTCTACAATATTTGGCCATGTTTCCAAAGTTTTTTCACTTGTAGCATTCCACTTCAGTGCTCAAGGATTCAAACCTTTTGTAGCTTCTTCTTTGTGTTTCACTAGATAACCATTTTGTGCATGGATTTCAAAGTTGTTTCTATTTATGTTGTTTTCTTTGCAATTTACAGATATGTCCAAAATTATTACATGCATAAGATAAACCAAAAAAAATAGTTTGATACATGGTAGTTGAATATCTTATGAAAGAATTCACTCATCTAAATCCTTCTTCTTCTTGAGGCCTGCTTGTTTCTTACTGTCACTAATTTTGAATTCTAAATCTTTTGGGTGGAGTGTCCCTATGATCTTCTCTGTAAAACTTCTTATCTCCTCTGACTGTCTCTCCATATATTCTTGGATGTGTTTCTTGATATGTTGTTTTGGATCTTGATCCATTTTATGTTTGATTGTATCCAAGTCTGGACTTATCATGATTTGGACTTTGACTGCTAATAATATCTTCCAAAAAAATTTAGTTTTTCTACATGTTTTTCTTTTGAATATCTTTTCTCAATGTGACAATCTCTACTTCAAAATTTCCAATGATCCTATATCCTTCTTCTAACCGTTCTTTAAGTGCTTCTTCAATTATTTTTTCTTCTTCAACTTGAATTTTTAATTTGGTGATCATCTGTTCTAGTTATTTAGAGTTGGAACTTTGATATTCCTCTTTTCTTTTTAGTTCTTCCTATAGTGACTTGTTTTTCTTATTTTCCATTTTTATAAATTCTATGGCACCCATAAATTATTCTCTATAGTCAACTTCTGCCTCTTCATATTATTCTTTGGTGCCTTCTTCATCAGAGTCTCTTACTATTCTTACGAGGAAAATCTCTCTATGGATAGGGGTAAACCAAAACAGACGGAAATGACTACAGAAATCAACTCTAATCTCAAGTATGCTATATAAACAAATATGTTAGCAAGACAAGATAAAAGGCCTACCTCATCTAGACGTTCGATGAAGTCCATTGTTGAGCACTTGACTCAAATCAATACACTTGCAACTTGTCCTCAACAACCAAGAAACACAAGCATATGGTGATAATATATAATGTTAGCACATTCAATAGCATAATCCATCAACATTCATAACAAATACACCCATGGAATAACAATTCAAATATTTGCAAGATATTAATTGGACAATAAAAGAGTATTTCTATTAAAATGTAATCAACAGAAGTGAATGAATTACAAACTTCTATGTCGGAATGGTTCAGAATCGAGAAACTAAGTTCCTTTCAGTTGGGCCTCCACCAAAGGAAAGCTCATATAAGAGAGACAATGAGGTTCTCAAACAAGTAGGGAAGAGCTTGGGGGCTGAACAATGTGTTCAGACTTAAAAGGAAAAAGGGATGCAGACTTAATATGAAGTGAATAATTTATCCAGAGTAACTTTTCTCTCAAAGTTGAATTCTTCTCCTCTTTTCCATAGCTCATATTTGGCCCATTTGTAGCCTTCAAGTGGAACTGAAGGGTCTATTCGAAATGTGTCTAGCTTATGGAAGTTCAATGATGATGGATCTCGTGACGTGACATGGAAACCCGACACCATTTTTAATTTTGGGCACAAATATCGATGGATGTGGGATGTAGTGGTGAAACCTATGTATACGCATGTTGTATTATAGGTAGGTCATATATATGTGGAAAAATAATGTTTTTAGCTCTGGGATTTGCTAAAAGGGACTTCAAGTCTGCATAGGGAAATGGAAAAAGGCCTTATGTGCAAGTTTTCATAGGGTGAGGAAAATATTTATATAACAGATGCCCCCTAATGTGTGAGGTCAGAGGAGTATCTGTGATGGTTGAAATACATTATAATACCCAGAAGTGGAGTAATGGGTACCCAACTGGAAGAACTAGTTTCTCATTACAATCTGTATTGACTTTGCACACATGGCTACAAATTGAATCACATTGCAGATCAATGTGAAAATATACCAAACAGTTGTCCATGGCCATGAATAGGCAATGAAAAGGTGGCTACATGCAAAAGGTTTTCATAGTCATGAACAAGGCCCAGTAAAATCAGTCTCAAGATCAATCTGAAGATATATGTATACAATGGAGTACAATATGATCTTCCATGGTCTCATAAGTCACATAGGTACTAGTACAATGAAAGGTAGCAACAACTCAAGAAAGTTGCAACTATAAACTGATGTCTTCAAGTCTTCTACACAATCCTCCAAAGGTGCAAGTCTACATCGTGTGAATAAAGGAGTTGGAGTCGAACAAAATGAGACTTCATTTGATTACCGGTCATTGAGGTATACCATTAACAAACGCGAGACAACCTACCGATAATTAATGTAGGTATCAAGGAACCGAGTACACTCTTACAAGTGTGAATAGAGGTGTTGGGCTCAAACACTTGAAGAATCCATCGATCAAGAGACATTGATGTATTCCCAATTGTCGATGGTGAGAGAATATATCACTAATGACTGCAATCCTCTAGTTACTCATAGGACTCTAGGTCTCCTCTCCAGAATAGATGAGTTGAAGTCGATGGAAGAAGACCCGTTGAAAGGAGATAATTAAGGAATCTCTCATCATTCAGCACGAGGTACAAACAATGAGCTTGATGATTTGGAGGAAATCAGAGAAGAACATGTTCACGGACCAATGAACATGTGCATATTTCATGTGGGCCAGATGCAAGTGGTACATGAAAAACACCCTCTGAATAGCAGCCAATAAGGAATTGTTGACAAAGGCGAGGAAACCACCAATAGGGATAATGGCATCCAAGAAACTGTACAAATCCCAATGTGTGAATAGATGTCTTGTCATTGAACAAAATGGAAACCACCCAGTCAATGACCAATGATGAAATGTTGATTTTTGGGTTCAAGGTTACCTACCAGTGAGGAAAGTAGGACCGGGGTGCTCAAATAGGACTACAACTTCATGTGATTCTGAGACACATTGAGGGTATGGACGACATGCAAAGTCAAGAGTTCTAAGGAGTGGACAACACAGGTTGATAGACATCCTTTGAACAAGAGAATGAGACATATGGAATACTCTAGAAGCATAGATGCAATGATGAAACTTTGATATGCAGTGATCAAAATCTGGACCAGGGGTCAAATTTTAGCCCAAAAATCAACGTTCTCGGAATTGCCTCAAATCGTACGTGAGCGTAGCCCTCGTCGTCACAAACCCAACGCAACTTGTTTCGTCTCAAATAGACGTCGGGATCGAAAGATATAGCGATCTGTTCAGAAAGTCAAACAGGTAAAAAAATGCTGACTGGGCAGTCCGTACGGTCCGTACAGGACACGTGGCAGGCCGTACAACATATGTGGCATGTCCGTACAGGACACGTGGCGGCTCCAGGGTGTGACATGTGTCATGCATTTATGGGCTTTTCAGCGTACGGTTTGACCAATCTTGAGGTGACACGTGTCACCACTGGATGGGTGACACGTGGCACCAGGGTGACATCAGCATCCTGCGTGGCGTTGACATGGCAGAGGTTGTACGACTCACACGTGGCAAGTGACGTGGAAGTTTGATGACGTGGCATATTTTTATTTGATGGTGGTTGCCCAATGGGGTGTTGACACGTGTCATTTGTAGCGAATAAAGTTTGGACACGTGGCCCAACCCATTGGCACCACGTGTCACTATCCGGCTGGTTTTTATGGTTGGTTGATATTTGTGTAAAATGTTTTGGGTCCGCGGGGTTCGACCCTGGGACCTCCCCCTCTATGCAAAGACTTAACAAACACTCCGCTAGCCAACATATCCGCACTTGTTCCTTGTTACATAACCCATTGCACTTGTATTTAAAGTTGGTTGTTGTATTATACGGATGGGGGGCGGGCCGGGGCCTAGCCCCGACCCATCGTATATTTTATATGTAACTATTGCATAGTGTATTGTGCGCGATTTTAAAATCACATAACTTATATCATATGGTTATGATTTGCCATTGTAATAAAAACACGCGGGAATATATATATGCGGTGTATTGTATTGTGGGTAGGGGTTTTTAAACCTTGGTTATATGTGGTATGCCACATGCCCGTGGCTCGGAGCGCGCGGTTTAATCCGTTGCACGGTTTTCAAACGGACCAACGACTTTTACGCCCAGCCTTTGGTCACATGGCCATATGCCCGAGTGTCGAGGCAGTTGGGGGCTGGAGGCACCCTAACCATCCTACAGTTTGCACCGTTGGCGTGGTTGTGCCTGGTGCCAGGTTATAACGTGCATTGGGAGTGTGTTCCAGGTTCATGCACACAGAGGTGCGTTCTGTAGAACCAGTTCCAGCAAAGTTGAAGGAGGAAGATGGAGGAGGCCTAACTTCTTCATCGTTTGGCCGTTTGAGGTGCCGTAAAAGCCTAGCCAGGGGTTTTTGGACGTGCTGGATCCATTGGTGCCATTTTCACATCCATTTGAAGACTTCTTCAGCAAGTTTTTCACCGTTGAAGTTTCAGGAAGCTCCAGGGAATTTCAAGCCCTCTTTGATGGAGGACATGGTTTGGTGAGCCTATGTTTGTTTTCTGTGATTGAATAATCATTTTTGGCTAATCGATATGCTCTGAACACATTGGGACAGGTTTCAGAGGCTTTTGAGGACTTTTA
>SNQJ01S0105093.1:17183-27325 GCA_010110895.2 Picea sitchensis
ATATTTAACCATTCAAAAGAACATTTTCTCACACATAAGCATTTAAAGGAAGAAGCATGAACTTAACACATAAGTTTATATTGCATATTTATACACATGAAGAAAGGTCCTGTAAAGTTTATTTTAATGAAGTAGGGGTGCTTGCATAGCATAACAAGTCAGCCTTCTATTTTCAGATCATGCAGTAGGCATCAATCAAACTCTCCATAGGGACTGGAAGAGTAACCAGTCAAGGGAGTAAACTCTTTGTAATGAGCTCAACTTCCTAAGGTCATGCTAAACCCAAAATTTTGATGACAAGTGGACTCAAAAAAAAATTGCTATGTTCAAAGGCGACACTATTGTTGCCAATATAAGATAATATTCCCTTCCTGCCTGTCTTTTTTTGTTTTTTCATAGTCAAATGAATGTTATGATACAAAGGAGGAAACGAGTGTCGCATGTAAGAAAATCTAGTTCCAACAGTGGAACATACCTATGCTCAATGCAAGGAGGTGCATGTGGGAGATGGACACTCAAGGGAATGTTTCATCCTGGGTATAGGGTGTCAAGCTACAAAGGATATAAACAAGGCTCTGCTTGGTTGAGGATGCAAACTGCTGAGGTGGACGGATTATAATGCAAAAGAGAGAACCGACAATAGGCTCAATAATGCAAGAAAGGGCATGAAATGAAATTACAACTTAATGCCAATAAATTTCCTTTTTTGTAATATTAGTCTACTTGGTTTGAAAAAGGGATAAACTTGCACCAAATAGACGTCCTTTCAAATCCAATTTACCAGTTTGAAAGAGACAAGTTCACTCGGTAATCTTCTCTCGTTTTGAAGATGAGTTGGAAAAGAACTTAAATTAAACTCACAACCTTTCAAATCCAATTAATGAGTGTGAAAGAAATAAATTCACTTAGAAATATTTTTGCTTTTTATACGAGTCAGAAAAGAGCTTAAATCAAACTCGTTGGGGGGTTTCTAGGTAGCATGTCATGGGGGAGGCCAAGGCTCCCATGTAGGATTTCTGTGAAAGGTTAGCATCTTACGAATAGTTGACACAAGCTTAGGAAAACCCAAAGCCCTCCAAGTTAAGGAGGATAAAGTGCTAGCAGAGGTTACCTTCTCCATGATATATTAGAGAACGTTTCTTACCTAAAAAGGTATAGGAGGAGGAATTGGATACCCTGCAAGACCATCCCAGTCGAAGGTAACCTCTCCAATAATTGGAGGAATATTACTCAGGGAGAGTAAAACTCTCTCTTGTTCATAAGGTGTAGTACTAGAAAAGATAATGACATAGTTGAAGGACACATCAGCCTCAAAAAGAAGAGTTGGATTGACCAGAGATTGCATCGGTATGACCACTTATTCAACTATTGGTTGAATAGGATGCATGAAAACAAGGCCAGGAGACACACCACCCTCAGAAATGGGAGTGGGGTCAGGTGATGATTTCACCGTCATGATTGTCATGTCAATCAAAGCAGAAATGTTGTGTAGGGAAACCAAAGACGACCCAGAACCCGAAGGGACCCTAGGTGAGGACCATGCTTTTGGTATCCCAATAGCATAAAGACACAAACGATTAAGGTGATCTCCTTCGCAAATCCTACAAAGGAACTCGGGCTTATGTCTTACACATCTAGGATTCTCAATTGTATGAATTCCCCTAACTTCATTCACAATGGCTGGAGACATGCTTTCAGCGTGACTAGCAGAGGTTGGAGATGTGATATTAGTATGACTCATGGATACTAAAGTGATTCCCCTAGCATGAATTGTAGTGGTTGGTTTCTGGTCTTCAACATGACTTGCAGAGGTTGATGACCAATATCCAGCATGACTAGCAGAGGTTGGTGATGGAATTCCGGTATGGCTGGCAGTGACTGGGCTGGTGGCGGCGGTTAGTTGTGGAATTTGAGACCAAGGTCTCCGGAGATACTGGTTTTGAGACATTGCAAGCTAAGAAGGATCCTAGTTTACACCTTGTCCCTGTCCGAAAAGGTAGTATCCTCCACCTAATTGATCCATAGAGGTTTGTACAAGCATCATCACTAAAGAAGATGTCTGTGAAGAGACAAAAGCGTGATAAGGATTATTCAAGTGAGGATATGTGTTTCCCCCATGTGAAGGGGTTCCACGAACATGGTATCTCATACCATAAAATTAATTCCCTCTATATGAAATACCAGAGGACATATGGAGAACTGTCATGGGAAAATTGTTCATAGGAACTAGCATAGTGCACGAAGGATACACAGATAGGGTGTAATAAGTAGAATAATTACCCATTTGAGCATTGGCTCATGAAAAAGCATGGATAGGATTGGATCTGTAATACGGGAGATTCCAACCCCCCGCAGTGAGAGTTGGTTGAGGGACATGAATCCTATCAAATGAATATGTGGACAACGGAGTCATCATGCCCTGGATCCAAAACTAGGATTCATATAAGAAGTCAAGGGAGAGGAAGGAAAGGTTGAAGGCATGTTTGGCATATCAATAGGAAAATTATTAGAGACCCAAGTCATGGAATAAGTATCATAATTCTACATACCATTATGAAAATCGAACAGATTCGTCCCCATTAAATGAGTGAATGTCATGGGGGAGGTAGCAATAAATGAGGGAGCCAAAGGAACTCCATTAATCATGATAATGACAACTCAAGTCATGGTATAAAATCCAAAGTTCGACTAATAATCAAAGAGCACACCCAAAATAATCAAACGACCAATATGCACACAAACAGGATAAAGTGGCTGAAAGCGACCTCCCTCTCTAAAGTAGGTATGCCTCACCCAAGTAGGGCCTAAAATTACTTTGCTAAATATCAGAGGTATCAGAAACAATTATAAGGGCCCTCGTGGGCTTAACATCCAGTCGGTCAAATCCCCTTGGAGAGGTAATCCTCCATAAAGGATATGTGTTGTCTAACCCTTATCTGACCCAGGGTACCTGCAGAACAACCCCTGCAAGTAACCTATGTGGTACCTAAGTCAAGCAACTAAGAAACCATGATATAATCGATGCGCAAGGGAATAGACGTAAGTCAGGTCCACCATATGGGCAAGGTAACAAAGCTCAAAATATTGAAAGCACCACCTCTCACAAAGGTAAGGGTACTAGAAAGATCCCCATATACGAATAGATCCCCAGAAATATATCTGACACTAAGAAGGTATCGGGGGGATATCCCTTCAACCAACCTCATGTAGCCTCTTTCTTAACTCTGGAGTAAGCGGAGACTCATGATATTACCGATTATACAATGGATTTCTCCACTCCCTTAGTCAAACACATATGTTGATTTAATAACCTTGGATATGTTTACTCACAAAATCCTATTCCAAGGCTCTAAATCCTAAGCTAGTTTGTGCACCCTAGAAAAATAAAATTGTTACTAATCAATTTTAAATTATAGCGTTACTTTTAGTGGCCTTGCTTACTCAAAAAGGTGCATTCGTGAAACTAGTGATGTTATGACTCGGCAAGCAAAATAAATAAATATGAATTCAATGCAAATTTCTAACCTTAATTCCCAATAAATGATATGCTTTTCAAAATGCAATTCCCAATTCAATTATGAAATTCTAAATAAAATGCAATCTTTCTTTACTTGTACTAAGATCAATGATAAAGACTCAAAAGATCAAATTCCAACAATGTAAAATGCCTAATATTTTTGTATTTTCAATATAAAAGAATGAAAATGCAAGGATTGAACAACAACTTGATATAACAACTCTATTGTATGTAAACAGAGACAAACCAAGTAGAAAATCAAGAAGCAAAGACCCAACCCAAGATGCAAGGACAATCAAATGAAAAGGATGATGAGAAAGGCATCGCCCAAAATTCAACCAAAGAAAAGTTTCTCGTCATTCCACATACACTTAACAGTCATAACAGAGACCCAAGAAGACTCAGCAATCAAACCCACCCAACAACCATCAAACCTATAAACCAAGCAAGAAAGGGTGATGCATGTGATTTTTCAAGGGAAAAGCACGTATATACGCTTCTTGCAGAAGGACAACATGCGTATGTACACGACTGTCAGGAAAAAACCCACGTATATGTTTCAAAACAAAGTCAGGCTAAGGATAAGGATAAGAAACTCAGACTCAGAATGAACAAAGGTTGTCAAGGAGTCATACGACAAGAAACTCAACATAAACGAGAGCAATCTAATGAGAAAAACACTCCAAACCCCAAAAAAGAAGATTATATCCCCACTATGGTCTCCAATTATGTTACAAGGAAAATCTCTCTATGGCTAGGAGTAAACCACAACAGATGAAAAATGACTGCAGAAATCAACTCTAATCTCAAGTATGCTATATAAACAAATATGATAGCAAGACAAGATAAAAGGCCTACCTTGTCTAGACGTTCGATGAAGTCCATCGTTGAACACTTGACTCAAAGCAATACACCTGCAACTTGTCCTCAACAACCAAGAAATGAAAGCATATGGTGATAATATACAATTTTAGCACATTCAATAGCACAATCCATCAACAGTCATAACAAATATTCTCATGGAATAAGAATTATAATATTTGCAAGATATTACTTGGACGAGAAAAGAGTATTTCTATTAAAATGTAATCATCAAAAGTGAATGAATTACAAACTTCCATGTTGGCACGGTTTAGAACTAATAAACTAAGTTCCTTCTAGTTGGGCCTCCACCACTTCAATCCTCTACCAAAGGCAAGATCATATAAGAGAGATAATTAGGTTCTCAAACAAGTAGGGAATATCTTGGGGGTTGAACAATGTGTTCAGACTTAAAAGGACAAAGGGGTGCAGAATCAATATTAAGTGAATAATTTCTCTAGAGTAATTTTGCTCTCAAATTTGAATTCTTCTCCTATTTTCCATAGCTCGGATTTTTCCCATTTGTAGCCTTCAAGTGGAACTGAAGGGTCAAGTCGAAACATTTCCAACATATGTAAGGTCAAGGATCATGGATCTCATGACATGACATGAAAGCCCAAAACCATTTTTTAATTTTGGGCACACATCCCAATGTACATGGGTTGTAATGGTGCAACCTGTGTATACACATGTTATATTATAGGTAGGGCGTGTATATGTGGAATATTAATGTTTTTAGCTCTATGATTTGCAAAAAGGGACTTCAAGGCTGCATAGGGAAATGGAAAAGGGCCTTATGTGCAAGTTTTCATAGGGTGGGGAAAATATTGCTATAAAAACTACCATGAATAGAACCCTTTCTATCTCACTTCCACTATCTTCAGCTTCGTCTGATGAGGTGCTATCTTCATTTTTGCAGAATTTTTTCTTGAAGAAATTATTTTTGTTTTTATTTCCTTTGTAAATTTATTTTCTATTTGAATCATCCTCTTCATTTATTTTATTTTTCTTATGGGGAAATTTGTTAGCAAAATTACCAATACCATCACAATTAAAAAAAATAAATGGAAGCTTACCTTTATATTTTTCATCGGTTCACTCTTTCAGTCTTCTAACAAAGTTGGGTACTTCTTCAACGTCTTTTGAGATCTCATTGTTGTTGTTATTTTCTTTTTCCTTTTTCTTTCCCTTTTTATTTCCCTTTTTCTTTGACTTCTTCGATGCTTTGAATGTTTCTTCTTTTGTAACTGGATTCTCCTATTCAGTTCTCATTTCATAGGATGTGAAAATTCTATGTAGTTCATACATTCTTATTGAATCCATATATGTTATTTCTTCTAGTGTTGAGATCTTAGGATCAAATCTCATTGGAAGATATCTTAGTACCTTTTGAACAATTATAGATTCATCAACTTCTTCTCCCAATCCTCTGATTGCATTCATTATTCCATCAACTCATAAGAAGTAAGTTTCAATATCCTCATCTTCCTTCATATTTAGTTGTTCAAATTGACCTCCATAAGTTTGAAGCTTTGCTACCTTGACTTTTTCATCTCCTTCATAAACATTATGAAGTCTGTCCCAAATTTCCTTTGCGGAGTTGCAATGCGTAACTTTGACATATACTGAATCACCAAGACCATTCAAAAGTTCATTTTTGGCTTTTGAATTATTTATATTGATTTTACTTTTGTTGTCATTTGTTGGCGAAACTGTTGGTGCTTTATATCCATCTATAATTGATTGCCAAATCTCAAATCTCTGTACTTGTACATATGTTTTCATCCTTCTCCTCCAGAATGCATAGTTTTGTCCATCAAACTGTGGTATTCCATTTTTATACATATTTTTTCTCTCCATGATCTACCTTTCAGTGGTTAAACTTATTTTTGGAGGAACCTGCTCTGATACCAATTGTTGGATTACTGAGAGAGGGGGTGAATCAATAATAGAGATTTTTAATACTTTTAACCACAATATGTAAGTGTTATTTATCTTTATGTTCAATATACCATTTTCATTCAAAAAGTGCAGAGTAAATAAACCATGAACAATTAGCAATCATATACATACACAGTACACCAATATTTTACATAGAAACCTAATGTGGGAGAAAAACATAGAATGATTTTTCTTATATGTCTTTAAGAATTGCATTCATTGGAAGCACCAACTTCCTTTGTTCTCCAGCTAAAACTGGAAGGAGGCTCCAACCCCCTATATTTTCAAGATACAACCCGAGGGAAGCTCCAACTCCCCAATTCTCCGGCTACAACCAGAAGGAAGATACAACCCGCTATGTTCTTCGGCTACAACCACCTATCCTTGCCTTGTCTTGCCTCCCTGAAATATAAGTTTCAAATGATGAAATCACTATCACATTGTCACTGTGATATATACCACTGTAAACTTGTACCAAATTGTAACAAAATTGTTCCACTGACCTATAACCAAACTATACTCATCATGTACCATCAAAACCCAACAGGTATGTAACATGTATATTCTACATCTCATGTATGTACATGCCCTATCTATAATGCAACCTATGTATGTACATGGCATGTCTATATTGCAGCCTATGTACACCTTCAATAAGATAGGGTTTTCACCTTTTCTGAAACTTCATACACTTTTCTTCCTCTGTCACATCAACATGCAACCTATCATTGTATCTTATATGTAGTTGTTCCTTGTTCATACATCCCCTAACCAAGTGCATCTATGTCTCTCTAGTAATGTGCCATACACGTGTGTACAATCATGAGCAAGTGTAATAATACTCACATGGAATAGACATCAAACCCTTACTGATATGCAACCTCGCACCATACAAACAACTTCACCACCACTTCACAACCAAAACCCTCAACCATGTACCAAGAAATACAAACTATGCCTCAACACTTGAACCAACAAGATGAACCAATGAATAATACCAACATACCACTACTGTATTTTTGTAAATCTATCTCATACCATAAGTGGCATACAACCAACACCCTCTCTAGGGAAAAAACTCAAAATCCCATAACCATATATCATGGAGACAACAATATCCAAATACACATAATAATATGACATACCTTTTGACTATGTAGGTAGATTTGTTGTACCCGATCACTGTAGACCTTCTTGGGAGCTTGCTTTCATACTCTGAGAACCTGGCACCCTCAAAAACTCAAGATTTAATGGATTTTCCCACATGTACAGGCCCTATTATACTGCCATCCCATGTATGTACACAACCTTCTCCACTGTAGCTCGCATACACCTTTAAAACTAGGGTTTTTTCAATATTTTTTCCATTCTGAAACTTTTACTGTCAACCCTTCATGCTACGTCATACTTGCATAACTTTAGATGTATCAATGAGTACCTGCAATAAACTTTACACAATAATAGATATTCAATGTTCTCAATAGGTGATAATAAGAAATCCTTTCTCTCTTATTTATACATCCATGTAGCTTCCTCGAGGGGTTACCTTCTAACCAACTTAACCCAACTTCCTTATTTTTAGGGCTAACCCACTTCTAACCACTTATCCACTTATAACCATTTTATCCATAAATAGTAAACTCTCCACTTCTAGTTGCAACTAATTTATTTTTAATTAATTTATTATTGAAACAACTTAACCCATAAGTAACTCCTAGTTTCACCCATTATGACTAATCAAATTCTTCTAGGAGATTCTAGAATAATTTGACTTATTTGACCTTCTAGTGGCATCTAGATAACTCAAGAGGGTTCTCCAACTTCACAAGGCCATAACTCTTTAACCGTGAGGAGTTGTGTGACATTCCACATATCAACGAAAATGGTATGACATGCACTATCCATGTAGAATAGTCTTACCTGTAAATATACTAATCTTCATACCATTATACATAAAAACAAATTAAGTCCCTTAACCATACTATTGGAGCTACTGGAATTTGCTACTAGACTTTCTTCAAGGGTTGACATCAATGAAAACCAACCCAATTAATCAACATCCATCATAGTAGAAATAAAGATTATGTCACATTCAAAGTAAAAGAAGATGGTCCATTCACACAAGAGAATTTTTAAAGAGTAATACTTATAAATCTCAAAGGAATATTATGATAGACTGATTTCAAATACTTTATACTCAAAACTCATAGTTATAAAACACAATCAAAATTGATCTTGAATTAGTTCTCTAGGATTTCTCAAAAATAATAATGTCTATTACAATGCATGAAATTTATGTGTTTGTCCAACATACTAGGATTGGGGCTCCCGCTAGCCATAAATAAAACTTGTACAAGAAAGCATGAAGTAGAAAAAGGAGCATGGGGGGATCTTGGACAACGGACTCTAGAAAGGAAGACAAAGAGGAATCTTATCAAAATTCGGTTATACTTTTCTAGTTAAAGAAGAAGAATAACTAGATGAAAAAGTAATAAGGGAAGCAAAATGTGATCAGCATAGACTTACTTTGATAGAATATATCCTTTTCGTATTCTTGTTGTTGTTTCTTTTGTACCCTTTATTGTTGTGGTTATATTTCCAATTCTAAATGCTTCTGCTGGTATTTCATAAATCTTGGAAATTGAGTTGTTTAACCGTTCTTGAATATAATCCCTGAATGGGGCAATGCTCACCTCTTGTTTTACTTTAATATTAAACAATTCATGTTCAATTTATCTATCTATGATCAATAGATAAATTTTTCAAAGTATTCTCAATATCTTCATTTTTATTGGTATACTCAACAAACCAATTGTCAATATCATCATGTGTGAACTCAATCATGGTATCAAACTTTTCAACTAATGCCTTTTTTAATTCTTCAATTTGTCCTTCAAATTGTTGTCGAGTCATGAGCATTGAATTTGAGATAAACTTAGCGTTCAAGACTTCAATAGCGGTACCAACGATATCTACATTAAGAATTTTTTAGTATGCTTTTGTCTTCCTTCTTGACAAATCACTCAATTGAGTTAACAATCCCTTCAATAAATTGATTATTTCAATCCATCAAGCCTTTAGTTGCTTGATGCATCTCGAGGAAGGTAAATCTTCTTGCTTTCTCACCTACTTCGTCATTTTCAAAACCTTTACCACAAACATCACAACTCCATCTGTATAAAACCCTCATTATTTTTTAGATCTATATTCAAATATTCTTTGTTGTTATGAATTATGAGGTCTATAGAGGCAAAGCTTTTTGCTAAATCCCATAACTTTAAAATCAAATACATACTTTTATTTATGTTCTCCTCGAAAAAATGTTGAGTGGCAATAATCAAGATTGAAATTCCTTTAACTCTAGCACTTGACTCTGGGGTTTCTTGAAAAAGATTCTCGAGATGAATCATGGAAATGGGGGTAGCTAGAATTGTTGGATCATGCTATCATTCATGCCAATGGTTTGATTGATTGATGTCATTCATTGATGTCAAGTAATTGATTGATGTCAAAGGATTGATTGATTGATGATTGATGTAATATAATATGTATTTTCCTTGATGAGAATGCATAGATGAAGATGGATCAATGAGTTGTCATTGATATAATGAAGATGGATCAATGTGGTTTCATTGGTATATGATGCATTGTTGGAAAAATGTATATATGACTCATTATTTTCTTATCATGATTGATAATGTGCACAAATGGATGAACTCCAAAGTGGTCCCCTTATGGTGAAAGCCCTCATGGGAAGACGCTTTGCGGATTGAGTTATCCTAGAAGAATGGTTGGAGGACCCTTGCTCTCATTATTTTCTTAT